>VDFB02027533.1:309601-456811 GCA_007258455.2 Sequoia sempervirens | reverse complement strand
CTATGATCTTTAGTCCCACATTTAGAGTATAGATCATTTTTCCAGTCTTCATATACCTCAGTGCAAATATTCATAGTGTGAAAGGATCAAATGACCAGTGGAAGGTCCTTTCCTACGCATGCAAGATCTTCCTTGAAGTGTGATATGTGAGTGGTGACTTATATATTGCTTGGTGATTTGCCGCTTGGTGGTGTGACTTGGTCCCTTGTGCTCGAACTTAGCAATTTGGAGTTCACTTGGCCCAAGAGGTTCATTTTTTAGCCCTTATGCATTTTGTGGTCATATGGCGTGACAGAGAGCTCCAGAAGATTCTAAAAGTGCCTCTGTAGGCCTTTTTATTTTTGCAAATGAAGACCATTTTTTGCAAACCACATATCAACGAAGGGGTGTTTTCATCACCTTTGTAGTGGTTGAGGAATTACTCTCATATTTTGCTATTTGGTGGTGCTTTTAATCCATTGAAGTTCAATATTGGTGTTTTTTTGCTCTTTAGATTTGCTTGATTCTCAACCCTTTTTTTTTGCTTCGTGAAGTATTTTGAGAAGGCTTCATTTGCAGTATTTGGGAGTTTCTAATTGTTTTTGAAGGTTAATGTCTTTGTATTTTTGGATTTTTTTCATAGTTGAATATGGGGTTTTCATTTCATCTTGTTGTGATTATGTTGAAAAGCCTGGGAAACTATAAACAATGGAGAGATGGTATCATAAAACATCTCAGATGGCTTCATTTGAACTGCCACATTTATATAATCTTGTTCCCCTTCCTGATATTGATAGTAAGAAATTTGCATGGAATTGCAAAAGGGATCGTGTCCTAGGAATTATTGCAATGCATATTGATGATGCCACTTTGAATGATATTGATCATTTTGAGTGTCCTCATATTCTTTAGACTAAAATTTGGGAGATACATGGAGATCCTGATACTCAACTATTCCTAGATGATCCTGTTTTAGATTGTCTTGTGCCTCTTCATTTTTTAGAAGGGATACCCTATGATCATTGCTACTATGCAAGAGTTTGAATTTTTGAAATACCTTGAATCCTTAGACATGAGGATGACAAGGGTTCTTCATATTCTCCTTCTTCTCCATCAGGGATAAATTTATGTACCTCCATCTTCAGTGATTCATTGTGCAGAATCATTGATTGAGGCTCCTATCATTCATGTTTAGCAAGACCATTAATCTTTTGTTGATGTTTCATTTAGTGCTTCCAGTGATTCATCCAACTAGTATCTCATTTTCTTCCTGATTAGGATTCTTATTTTCTAGATATTGGTTCGTTGTTCATGGAATCTCATATTTCTAACTTGGAAGACACATTTGAGTGTATATCCTTCCTATTTGATGATAGTAATGGTACAAATATTGTCATTGCATCTCATTCTCTAGAGAATGTTTAGAATCAGTTTTTAGTTGTACCTTTTTTTTCACATCCTATTGTGATTGGGCATGTTCCTGATTGGTTTGTGGCATCATCTTCCAAGGTCTTGGTGGCACATGACTAGATTTCAAAGACATCATCATACATATTCATGCTTCCTTCTTTCAATTCCTATCTAGAATGGGAAGCATACCTACATTTGCATTTGGTTTTGTTTCTTCCAAAAGGGGGACAAGTTGTTTGTTGACATTGGATCATGTTTTTTCTTCACGAACTTACCATTGTTCTAGGTGATTACACATTGTGGGGGCAATATATAGTCTCTCTCTTTCCATCTTATAGGGGGGATATTGATTGTATATACATGATTTATGCAATCCTTGGGGGAGGTGTGATTGAGTCCTCCATCCATGAATCAATTTTATTTTTCTTTTCTCTCTTTTGCAGAGGGGTTTTTTCCCACAGGGCTTTCCTCCTTTTCTCCAATTGTGAGAGATTTATTTTTGTGTTGTAAATGGGTACCTAACATGGTTGTGTAGTTAGGACCCATATTGCATTTTATTTTTTTCATAATAATCTCCCTAAGTTGCACTTAAGGGGTGGTGTTGGAGTAAATGGTTTTTACCATTTACCCACTTAAGTTTACTTAGGTTGATTATGCATTTAATTTCTTAGGTAGTTTCTTTCCTGTATCAAGAAGTTTTATACTCATCATATATTTCATGCCTTTTAAGGCACTCTGTACAGTATGTAAATTATCTCATTTTTATTCACTCCTTATTTGATGAAATGGCCTTGTGTTGCCTCTCTCTATCTCATGAAGGACATTTTTGCTGCAGTTGGTGATCTTGGGCTTAGACCAACAAAATACATGATCATTTTTTCTAGATTGATATGCCCAACATGATCATGAAGGGAGTGATAAGAGAGATCACCAATCTATGCTCCACCAAACCCATTCTCAATTTGAAGTCTATTAAAAATAAAGAGGTGATGGAGAAAACAAGTACTACATTTGACTAGAGAGCCCTTGCAATAAATCCCATTAGAAATCTAGCTATTAGGCATGTTGCTATGGTTATTGGCTACAATATCTACCTTACCAACTAATATGACTTTGTTTCTACCACCACAATCAATGTGGCACATCAGATGATAGAAAATGATGCATTTTATGACTTGTGTGAGTTGCTTAGGGAAAAATTAATGGAGAATCTAAAGCAGACCGAGGAAAAAAAATGTGTTTAAGTTTGGCACTTTGGTTATGTGCTTACTCTTTTATTTCTTGAAGGAGATTCCCATAATTGGAAAGGTAAATTGGATAAGTGGAAGACCTATTACACATCAAATTATAGAGAATATGAGAAACCTTGGAGATATCAATGCACAAGATGATGCCCTTACAATTTTCTTTGTAGTATTTCAAAAAAGAATGCATGAGGGAGAAAGGATTCCAAGAGCAATTGTGGAAAGGTATAAAAATGATATCACATTCCTAGTTTCTACAGATCATTGTATCATGAAGGCAGTAGAATGAAGATATGTTTTGGTTCCTAAATTAGGCTATGAGGTGAAAGAGGTAGACCTTATTGGCTATGATGATATTATGTTAAAGAGTCTAAAAGATACCACAAAACCTAGATAAGGGACTTATGAGGAAAATTCCATGGAATTCCACATGGAATAGAAGAAACTGCATATCAGGAAGAATTTTGATGCTATGGCATATGCAAATGCCAAGGAAATTGGAATTTCTAAGGAAAAAAGTATAGTATGCAAGGAAAAGAGCTAGATTAGATATAAGTATTGGTGAAGCTTCAAGTAGCTCAAGGAGATCAGGTAGAACAACTACCACACCACCATCTATTCAAAAGTCCTTCAGGGATTTTTCCTCTATTGGAGAGAAGAGAAATTCTACAACTAGTCCTATGGTAAGGGAGAAATCCCCTCTTGTTGTGCATGCTACCAAGGCAAAGAAGAAGAAAATTTCCACCACCACACCTCTTACTACCCCTGTAAAAAGAAGAATTAAACAAAAGGATAGAAGAGAGAAGGGTATTGGTATCAATGTTGTTGAAGAAGAGGAAGAGTTGGAAGAATAAGGACCATAGTTGGTTCAAAGAGGAAGAAATGAGGCTTCACAAGGTGAAGCTAGTGGAAAGAGGAAAAGAAATGATGTAATTGAAACTGAAAGTGGACAATAGATAGAAAAGGATAAAGACGCATTTGTAATACATATGAGAGAAAAGAAGAAGGAATCCAAGAAGGCTTCTCGAGAGAAGAAAAATAATGAAAAAGAAAAGGAGACTCTAGTTAAAGTCAAAAAGCAAAAACAAGATGAACCAATAAGGCCTCATTCCGCCATGAAGTTAGAGCCACTATTTAATATCATTTTTCAAAATAAGATGTTGAAGGAGACTACAACTTTGTATAAGGATGAAAATGAGTTGGATAGGGAAACCATCATTAAGGCTATAATCAAGTATATTGTTGTGCTTGAAGTTGAGATGTGGAATATCAAGAAGGATATTCCTGATGAGTTATGGAAAATTCTGTTGGAAAGAAGAAAAGAAGCAATAAAATAGCATGAAAGGATAAAAGATGAAGCCTTTGAAAGAGTTGGTGCTCCACTTTTTGAAGAGGAAAAATCCCCATTGGCTACTATATACAGTAAGGAGCTGAGAACCAAAAAAAGGTTTACAACCCTTATCGGAAAAGACAAAGGTGATCTAGAAGAATCTAGAAAGAGAGAAATGATAAAGTAGAGGAGATTGTATAGAAGTTAGTAATGACTCTTGTGGTTGAAGAAAATATGAATGTTGAAATCAATGCTTCTAAACAAAATATAGAGGAAGAAGTGTAGACATATGATGCTCAACATGAGCATGATACCAATGATGAAGTTGCAATAGAAAACACTCCTTTGGAAGTGAAGGACATCATAAAAGGACATGATAAGGGTACAATGATTAGAGAAGACATTGCAAAGGAAAACACCTTCACTCCTCCGACTCAAGAAGAAGAAAATCCTTTGGTAAACACAAAAAACATTGTAGAGGATGAAAACAAGAATGATAATGCAAATACAGAAGTAGAAGGAGAGAGAGAAAAGAAAGATGAAGTTAAGTCCGATGAGGAGAAAGAAGAGGATAAAGAGGACGATGATGACATGGACCACAATGCATCTGAAGATATAGAAAAAGACAAACTAGTAGACTCTGGTACTACATAGGACAATGGAAATGTTGTGGAAGTTGCTAAGGATTCTGGTGAATCCTTTGGATCCTCAGGGGATTCCTTGAAAAATCTTTTGAGCATGTAGCCTAAATTTCAACCTGTTATATCATCCCAATTGCTACAGTTGTTGATGCAACAAGGAAATGTGTATTTGGACAAGATATCTCCCATCTACAAGCTTCAACTAGGAGACATGTTCCATGCATCCACAAGGAAGGAGATCATTGAATCACATCAAAAGAGTGAAGAATTAATGGATGAAGAAATTAAGGAATTTAAAGAGATCATACTTGGATCAAATATTGACACTACATTATCTAGTATGGAAAACCTCAAACTGTTAATTGATTCATTTAAGACATATGCATATGGTCTAAAGGAAGAAGTTGAGAAATAAGTGGAGAAAAGGTTAAGTGATAAGAAGATGTTGGAGATAACAAAGAAATGTGTAATTGCACATAATAAATTTTTAGAATTACTAAATGATATAAAATGATGTGTTGATGAGGCTAAGGCACTACACTAGCATAACATGAGGTTGCTCAAAGCCACACAAAGCATAAGAAAGGAGATGAAATTCATTGAGTCCCAGATCAATTCTACCTCTAGTGTATATGATTTGGTTGTTGACCTAACCAGAGAGACAAGGAAAACAATTGAAGTCATGTACAATAAGTTCTTCCAACTACAAATTCAAAAAGAACATATCATCTTATGGTTTGGAGAGGTAAGGGATCTAGTCAATCCCAAACTTGTACATATTTCTAGAGCTCTTCTCAATTTAGAAAAATCTAGGAAGATGAATCGGGTACCTACTACTCTAGAAGAGGGAGATGAATTATTGCTTGAGCTTGAAATGTAGAACAAGTTGCTTGCAAAATCCAAGAGAGAATTGGAACATGGTAGGAAAGACTAGGAAGATCATCTGAAGAAGTTACAGGCATCAACCACCTCCAGTTGACTCACTATTTATCTTTTTATGAATTCATGTTCAAACTCTTTATATATATTCAAAAAATATAAATAAATATTCTGGTACCTTTTTGGTTTTTTCTCTGGTGCATGACTCAGGGGGAGTCAATATATTTTTTTGTCAACTGTATATATGACTATACATCATTCAAGGGGAGTTTCGATAAGAGTTAGAATAGTTTATATAGATTCCCTTTGCCCTTGTTGTCAAAGGTGGAGAGTATTTTTGGAGTTTTTTGGCATGTTGTCATCAAGGAAAAAGTGGAATATTTTTGGAATTTTGAAGAGATTGTTGAAGTTTGTGATTGATGGTGTAGCTTGGCAACATGAGCATGGTTAGTAGGTTATAGTGTTGTCAATGATTTCAAAATTGTTGTGGATAATTTTGATAAATTCTAATATGGTTTGAAGTTGATAAGGAAGACATTATTGCATAATGGTTTAGTTTAGAAAGATCAGTTGCATAGATATTTGACCAAGTTTCAAATCTACCAGTTCAATATAATAGGGCATTAGTTTTTTGGTCTACACCCATCCACAAATAAAGATATCACTCTATGCTTCTAAAAATAATATATTTGGATGTTAGATGCACCTAAATCCAATATTTCATCTTGTTTGGACAAGTAGGTTAAGGGATACAAGTGACAGAGTTTAGACTGGTAGTTCACAGTTATCTTTCTGTATAGTGTGTTTGTGTAGGAGAATCCATACTTCTCTGTGGATGATTTTTTCACTTTGCAATGTTGAAGATAAGTTTCTAGATGTCAATTGAGAATGAATTCCTGATGACATCAAGTTTTTAGGTCCACGCACGTGTTGAGATGTGGATACACAAATGAAGGATTTTTATTTTAGGTCTTATATGGAGCCGACCTAAAATGTTTGGTGTTATGTGAAGGATAAATAAGAATTCTTATCTGATGTGGGATCTATTATAGGTCCGTTCCAACCTATCCTAAGAAATTTTGATGTTTGGATTATGGCGTGTTGTGTGGATGAAATGTTTTGAGTTGACAAGTTACATTTTGGTTATAACATCTAGTTAGGGTGACCTAATTGATGTTATACTTGATGTTGATATATATGTTGGATTATTTTTTATGTTTTGAGGTAATGGATGTGACATGTATTGTGTGTGAATTTGAAGATCAAATTTGTGCAAATGAAGAGTGAGGAAAAGTGTTGAATCAAAATCAGATAAAGTTTGTTATTGTGCTTCATTGGTACTGTAATTCATGCATACATAAGATGCAATTGTAATAGTTCAAAATAGGCTTTGAGCCACCATCTCTCTTCTATATTTTTCTCTATGCACAGTGAGTCTACCTGCAATGAGCATTTCCATAATATACTATAAACGGTTATAATATATTGTGAGCTAACCCTCACCGTGGTTTTTCCCATTTTGGGTTTTCCATGTAAAAATCCTAGTGTTCATGTGTTATGTGATGTTGTGGATGTTTTCATGCTTTCTTTCCTTACTATAGTTGAATATGCATTAGTAATTGAATGTTTGTTGTTTGAATGGTTTAAGAGAATACTGATTCACCCCCGCTCTTAGTAGTCTAGGTGTTCAACATCCTCATTATACTTAAAGGGTGCATAAGCTTATATTTATGAACAAGAGCCCATTTACAAGAATGTGATAATTTAATGTTTCTTCACCTTCTGTCTTAATGAAACATGGGCCCCAAGGCTATGTCAAGTAA
The DNA here is from genome assembly GCA_007258455.2 of Sequoia sempervirens. NCBI lineage: Eukaryota > Viridiplantae > Streptophyta > Pinopsida > Cupressales > Cupressaceae > Sequoia > Sequoia sempervirens. The sequence continues at coordinate 449,505 of VDFB02027533.1, read as the reverse complement.
GATGATGACTCTATTAAGATACACATTTTTTTCTCCCACTTTATATACCCCATTGGGTTTATGTTAGTGAGGTCATCCCTTGGGGTGATGAAATATCTAAGTAGGCTTCCTAAAGGGAAAGGAATGTCAGAATAGAATATTATAACATAGGGTTAACACAAAAATGGGGAAAATAGTGAAAAATAGAAAAACGTGAAAGTGGCCTTGCACTAAGTGAAGGTGTTGAAGCAGCCAAAGTTTTGAAATAACATAGGCATTGAAATATCAAATGCACTAAAATAATAATATGTACACTAAAATAGAAATAAAATCCCTAAAAGAGAAAATAAATAAGATTAAAACTAGAAGTTATACCAACAATGAGGGCATCAATTCTATGTATGCACTAAACTATGCAAACAATAATAAATAGAGTATAAGCATTGATTTGACAACCTACATATTATAGTAGATGGACATTATTGACCTTTCCCAAAAAATCAAATATTTTTAAAATAAAATGTTAAAAATGATAGAAAAAATAGACATAAAGGACAGAAACAATAATGATTGTTCATAAAATATCCAAGCATAGATAAAGGAAAATAAAAAAAGTTGAATACACAAGAAAGACTCAACTATAATTAAATACTTTACCTTATTTACCTTGCTCCTCTAATTGAGTGAAAATGGAATGTACCCAAATCTCCACTTGATTTTCTCACTAAACTATACAATTTTTGGATATGGTGTAATGTGGATTGTTTAACAAACCAACATAACAACATAAGGATAGTGATTCATTCTCAAGATAGTAGCATGTACTTAGCATGAAGACGTGTTGTTAAAATAATGGGGATTATATATATATATATATATATCAAATAAATAGAGGGTTGGGATGCAAAGTTGATGAAGGTCTAACATTTCATGAGAGTGAGTTCATTTATTGAGGGTGCAGTCATGTGACTAGTGTCACAAGGGGGAAGAGAGGAATTGATTTGGGTGAGACAAATTCCCATGAGGTGTAAGAGTGGGTACGCTCACACATCTGGGAGCATGAAGAGTGGGTGGGACACATGTAAATTGAAAGAAATGTTAGAACATTGAGGATTTAAAATTATTTAAAACATTAATGGGGGCTGATTTGCCTTGATTAATTAGTTAATCAAGTAGGAAGAATTAAAGGGGGCCAAGGTTATTTTGATTTAATTAATGAACCTTACATAAGAAGTGGATAAGAGTAATTAATTAACTATTTAATTAATTTTAGAATGATAATTAATTAAATAACAGATTATTTAATTAATTACAAAATATAGAAAAATGGTTAGTTATGGGGATAATTATTTAATTTAATTCATTTAATTAATTAATTAAAATAAATGATGATTTGAGAATTAGTGATGAATTTCAAGGTGTCTACAACACCATTATAAGTGGTATCAAAGCATGATCTTGACACTATGAAGGCAATAATTTATTTTTTTATTCTGGAGGTCATTTTATGATGCACATTTTTGTTTTATTTTGGTGATTTTTATTTATTTATTTTCAAAGAGTTATTTAGTATCATATTGAAGCTACTATAATTTAAATTTGATGGAAATTAGAGTAGAATTGAAGGAATTATTAGAAAATATTACTTGGTATCCATAAATTTCACTCCCAAGGCTTATATTCTATAAATATTTTCCTAAATTTTTAGGGTTATCAAAGGAAAAAATTACACTTAAAATCTTTATTTCAATCATTTTGGAGAATATATAAGGAATTTTTTGAGTAATTATGGTTTCCATTAAATTATCTTCCAAGGATAAAAAGTAGAAAAATTCTTGGCACTTTTTATTGTTAAATTCCATGAAGCTATTACACACAAGATATTATTGGCTTATAATGGAATCAAATTCATGTTAGCTATTAGAGTAAATTGCATTTACACATAAGTTTACTTAGGCATTAGTTTTACATTTATTTAGTTGCGTGGTTTTTTCTCATTTTCGGTAGTCTTACACCCACCACATATTTTCATGCCTTTATAAGGCACTTTGTTTATTGTGTAATATATCTCCCATCTTAATGTATTCTCTCTAGTGAAATAGCCCAGTTTGCTTCTCTCGTATTCTGTGAAGGTTTATTTGCAAATGATTTTCCTGGGTTATTTTCTCTAACATTAGCACATGAAGAAACATCTAGCCTATTAGAAGAATAGGGATCTAATTCATTCTCCATCATAAAAATTATAGTCTATTACTACTCCATGGCCCTTTTCTATGTGGAGTCTTGACCTTATTGGCAAGATTAATCCTTCATACTCCAACAACAATAAATTCATCATCACCACTACTAAATACTTCACCAAGTGGGTTGAAGCTATTTAACTAACTTCCATTACCGACATCTTAATATCCACATTTATCCTTAACCACATCTTCTACCATTTTTACATACCATCTACCATCATCATCTATAATGAAATATCCTTTAAAAACCATGAAGTGAGACCCCTCTATGTTAAATTTAATATCAAGAACAAGTGTCCCACCCCATACTCTAAAAATCTATATCTAAGTGAAGACATTCAATAAAACTATCATTGAATCCTTAAAATCATCATCAATGATGTTGGTCATGAATGGAATCTCTACTATAATCCTACCCTTCAGGATTTCCAAACTAGAATTTATACCCCTACTAGTGACACACCAAACTACCTTATCTACAATTGCAAAGAAATCTTGGAAATTGAGGTCAAGTTACAATGATTGTGTGTTTCTTTATGCAACCTAATTTTTTAGGAGGATAATAAAGTGGCACAACTTAATGATCTTCAAATCCTTCATGAACATTATTTCAATGCTCTTAGTCACCTTAAGTAATATTAAAATCAATTTTATCATAGCTACAAAAAATGCATTCAATCCTAAGAAATCACTATTGAGCCCTTGTCCTTAATAAAAATAAAAAGAATACCAACCAAGAAAAAGGAAAGAAAGGAAGTTTGAACTAAACTAGTTGGATTTCCATGTCATCATCTTTATATTTGGATAAGGATCATACACAATAAGCAAAGCATAGGTCCTTGAGATAGACAACTTTATGAAAATTATACATCTCAAATGGTTTCATGCCTAAGAACATAGAAACTATCTTCATAATGCAAAAAAAATAAAAAAACTTAAAAGATAAAATAGTTAAAAAATAGTAAAGAGAAATATAATTTCAATGGTGAAAACCACTTCTTGTGGCACCTTGGAAAAATACCATGATGAAGAACTATAAATAGGTGTTATGTATAGTAGGAAGTCGCTCTTGCCTATGAGCATGTGTCACTCCTTCATACACCTCATCCCCTTTACCATGGATCGTTCACTCAAGCACATTGTCATCCATCATCATCCTTTTGCCTTCCATTCACTTTCCCCTACACATGCATCACATACTCATTCCATCATCTTTTATCATATTTTTTAAATATTGATCTCTCACTTCCCAACCCATATAAACATTTTTTCTTCATCCGTACATCCCCATGCATCCCTTCCATTAATTCCCATCTCCCTTCACTAACATATACTCTTTCATTGATTTTGCACCCAAATGGGAAGCATCCAATTGATAATGAGCATTTGGAATAGTTAGCAACCTTCATTTCCCCCTCGTGGCATGATCTTCCATTCCCCTAACCTACATGTCACCTCACATCCACTCAGTTCACTACACTATGCTCCCCTTTTCATGCTCCTTATCCAAAATCACCACACTACCTATCCCTAACCCTATCCATTTCCATACAACCCCTTAGCATTTTTCTCTATACCATCCTGTCCACTCATTACCTTCTTGTCTTTGAACCAAGTACCACCTCATGTATTTTAATGTGCTTGTTTGATTTCTTGCATGCACTATTTTTTCATATAGTTTTAGAGCTCCATACATCACACCATGACAACTAATACCATTTTTCATATGCTGGTGTGTCTTGACAACATTCCCATTGGATCACTATTCTTTTTGCAATATGTGTGTTTTTGTGTCAATTTATATGAACATAGCACACCATTTTATTGATCCATTGCATCATGGTACAAATTTCCAAGTGTTACATAAAATAATATGTTTCTTTTTGCATAATACGTTACCTCAATAGAATTCATCATTTCCCATCATCTCATCCATTATTCCCTTTTCCATCAATTACTAATCCATCTCTAACTATCCCTAAATGTCATAGAGGTTTAATGTGCATTTTGTTATATTTTTCATTGTCTAATTCACTTTCATTTGCTCTATCACAAGTATTTCCTTTTATTTGAGTTTTGGGTTGTGTTATTATGCTAATCCATTTTTTTGCAACATAAATAAGGGTCAAAAATCAAGCCCCCATGCATATACATTGAATGGAAATTAACAAAGATTGATGAAAATAGTTAGTTAGGCCTATCATGCTCTTAGGATGTTGATGTAACATTCTTTGTCCCTCTACATATGATTTCTAGACCTGGCTCTAAGTGAATTTAGAGGATTCATATAAATTAGGATTAGTCATAAACACATCACCATAACATGTAATTTAATTCATTTGTGCTTTAGTTGCCTCAAAATGATTAGTAATAAAGGAAAAATAGATCAAATTTTTAAAAAATAAAATTTAAAATTTTGAATTCATACACATACATACATAAACGACTTCCAAATCAATCATATTCCTACAAATCTAAACCAAAATATAATTAATGTAAATTTAAGAAAAAATCCAATCTCTTATAAACATATATAAAAAGAATATACAACAACAAAAAAAATTTACTCAATTTTATATTAAATAATTTATATATCTAAATAATAACCTATTCACCATCTAATCATCATAAATCTTAAAAACAAAGAAAATCACTCACCATTACCACTTTTGTATGTTTATCATGGAATTCATGAAATATATTCTATTTGTAGAGGGAAAAATAAATTCCTCATCATTTTGGAGGAGCATTTGAGAGAGCTGATTTTCAATTAATTAATAAATACATATTAAATATACAACAATGAAAGACTATATTATTTAGTTTTGTTCCCAGGCTTCTTACATTCAGATGTCAATGAGATCCGTGCTTTTCTATTTTTAACAAATTTTCATTTGAATGGAATTGTTATAATTTTAGACCATAGTCAAAATAAAAGATCGACCAAAAGTCGTTTACATTCACTGCAATTGAAAATGCAATGTCGTGGGGTCATTTTTTAAAATTTAGCCAAAATGGAAAGTTGTTTACATCCACCAGGAAAGAAGGGAACAACTCTTATTAATATCCAATAATACTAATCAGTACATGGACTATACACATATTAATACACTCATATTTAGTTGTGAATTGAAGAGTTGGGAGGAGATGAAGGGTCGAATGGCCATTGGACTTCTCATCCCAACAATCTCCCCCATGAAGTCCAATCGGTACAACTATGCATTACACGACATCCCCTGCATTTCCCCTGCGAACTCACACTACAACCAGGCCCATTGGAGATTTTAGTTTTGCTAATGACTACTCACAAACATAGCGAATCAGTCTTCTCCAAGCCAAATCAGAGTTGACAGGTTGCTACAATTGGACCATCTAGGCTTATGCCATCAACAACTCCCTTTTCAGAGACTTTTGTTCTTCATGCATCTCAGACCTGTTAGAAATGCTCCAGTCCTGCCATATATACCAACTTCCAGGTGTATCTCTAAGATTTTCCAAGGGCTTCACCTCCCCCATAATCATCACCACTGGAAAAGCTTCATTTCTCCCAAAGTCCTCAGCAAGGGCCTTAATAATGGTAGCATCATCAATTCCATGACTGTACTAATCAACTACCATCTAGACATCTCTAGTAAGTTTGGCAGTTATATTTGAATTGTCGTTACCACCAGGCACAAAAAAAAGATTTTTTTAGTAACCTCCTACTCCACCTTGTACACATTAGGAGCAAGTTCTTGACAAAATTAACCCCAATCTACATAATACTCCACCATTGTAGGCATGCCATTCGTGAGTGCCTCATCATATGGAACAACAGATACAAAAAGATCATTGAGTGAAATAATGGCTCCAAACCAGCCCCTAGATGACAGAAACAAGATAACTGTGGTAGAAATTGAAGCTAATCTAATTCGCCAATTGATTCTTTTATTCAGAACAATTATATCCACTACCTTACTAGTTTTATCTTCACTTTTTGCTTCAAAATAGCTATCCCTAAACTCAATTGTGATTTGAGTAGATGTTGGCTTACCCACTTCATATACCAAAATGCAATTTTATAGAGACCCTATTGTCACTTTAGTGTTATTTGGTGACCAAGCAAGACAATTGATAAGAGCAGTGTGGTAGAGAATGTTCTTGACCTTTATCTACCTAGTTACATGATCCCACATAGCAGCTTCTCTATTCAGGTCCCTAGATGCAAACATGGATCCATCAGGAGAATATCAGACTGCATTGATTGGACCACGATGCCTTTCAACAACAAATTCTTCCACAAGATTGTCAGCTTTGATTGAGTAAACATGTAATTTTCCATCCATAGCAATCTTACACACCATACTCCATTGTTTCCCATCTCATCACTTGTAGAAAAGCTCGTCTAGGAAACCATCTGTCATCGATGCTATGAGTTTCCTTTCCTTCTTCTCCTTTCTAAATTTCTCCTTAACATGTGCCTCATTCCAAGTGGCTTCATATCCCCCAGATCTGGGCATCTAACAACCAATGTCCCAAAATTGAGCAAGATCATTATAGTGATAACCACCACCACCTGGTGGCATCTATAACATCTCCTTTTGCCCATAACATATCATACATGAACTTCTCCTTTATAACGACTTTGGAATCGAACCCATGACTGCTCAGAAATGAGTAATCTCACTCTGTAAACTGCCAGCTCGGCCAAGGGTGTCATCTCAGCTCATACCCATCATACTTGTCTTCTTTTTCTTTGCTTAAAGATTCTTGGTGTGCTTTAAGCTTTTCCAATGATCTTTCAAAAGGTCTCATACCAACAAGCTTCACCACAACTGCCAATACTAAAAATGCAGAATGAGGAAGTTGAATCCTCTTTAAAGAGCCAACCATCGACTACTTGCCTATGTGGCACCCCATTTCTCCACTACGAGGCATTGCTCTGTTCTTTGTTAAACATGCACAGGACAACTAAGAGGGGGGTGAATAAGTTGTCACACAAATTCAAACTTAAAACTTTCACTTATAAAATCTTCAACCACACTATTTTGTTATTAAATATGAGCATGAAACATAGATAACAAAAAGTAAATCAACACAATGAACACCAGATTTTTACGTGGAAAATCCAATAAGGGAAAAACCATGGTAAGGGTTAACTCACAATATAAATATTATAAACTAAATACAAAGGCTCACTGCTCGAAAGAGGATGCACTATCCATGTACAAAGGCTCACTGCCAAGGGCTCACTACCCGAAAGAGGACTCACTATCCAAGTACAAAGGCTCACTGTCCAATAGGGAGACTCACTACCTATAGATACAAAAGAGAACAAAAGATCCACCACAACAATTAAAGCACATTCGTAGGATTACATAAACCTTTAGTTCACTACCTTCAGCACACTGAAAAACTGCTCTCACAACTCACTCACACACACTTCTTCTCTTATAATTTGTGGCAAACTTTCGTCACTTTGCATCACACTGTCAGCAAATTATTCACAACTCGCCTTGCTTTTATACCATTCTCAACTTTAGAAACATTTACCAAGGTCAGCCACAATACATCATTTCATAAATTCAAAATAGGTTGGCAACTCTAAATTCCTGCAGTGGAGAGGAATAAAAGTGAACCAATAAAAATGTAAGAATAATATTTATGAATCTTCTACATGCTTCCTCATTTAAGTTTTATTATTTGAATGAAGTGTAAACACTAGGTCAGCCAAACCTAATGAAAAAATAAATTATCAATGATGCACACACTTCCAAACAAGAAGATGACACACAAATGACACAACACACTTCATTATGCATGAGAATACATCTCAAAATCTTCCAGATATATCCACAACAAAAACAAGCTTCAAACAATGAACTCTTTTCACCAGACAATCCAGACTATGCAGACACACAAAAACACTAAAACATGATTTCTGGATCACCAAACTCCAAACCTCTTCGCCAGAGCATTGGAAAGGCCTTCAAAAGACATCTCCCAAGGGTATGTGCATGATCATCATGAAAAAAATAGGCCCTTAAGTGGCAAAAAATTTAGAAAAATCAGAGTTAGGCAACTTGACATAAACATTTGAATAACTTATTTATATTATTTCAAATATGTAAGAATAGAATTTGTAGAAAATTGAATGTAGTTTCTAAACTACTAGGTTTTTTTAAAAATCTTTTAGTGAAAATTTGAAATTTCAATGCAATAGTACTTAAATTTTAGGGAAAAAATAAGAAGTAGGTGTGTCTATCACCCTAACCACAATAAAATGATAATATTTTTTTATAATATTTTAGATATAAGTAGAGGACTCATGTATTGATGTGATGCATATTTTTTTATAATTTTTTTAAATTAAATAATTAATTATGAATTTTTATTACAAATTTTAAAAATATAAAACTCGATGTCTAACCACCTTAACTTGGTCAAAACTTCATGAAATTCAATATATATATATATATAATCTTATATTATGTGAAGCATAGAATGTGACACATGTTTTGGATTCAAAATGTGATACCATTTGAAAACTATAGATGTTTTTCAATCAACCTATCAATTAGGACTTTAATCGTAATTCAAATAGAAAATGAATAATAATTAATTATTAAATTCAAAGTAAAGCATAATTTATATTAGTGGAAAGCTAAGAATATCCTTTAAAAACCCTTTTCATTTCACCAATTTTGGATAAAAAAAGTTGTTAGCCACATACCTTACACATACCCATCATATCACCACTTTTTGGCCCATCATGATCCTACACATACCCCCAAATCCACACGATCTAAAAAAATATAATGGAGAAATGTGGAGAAAAAATATTTCTCCCAGTCCATAGAACACTTGACACTATTGGTAGAACACATATATCAGTAGAAACAACTTCTATGTACCATCTCACCAGAAACTAAAACTCAAACTATACCATCATCAGATCATTATCAACACGCCTTCAGATCTGCATAGGCATAGGATCAACATAGGAGAAATGTGGAGAACATACCAGAGCACACACTGAACACTTCCAAAAATGACTTCTTTTCTTCATTAATTTTCTAAAAAGCACTTGGAAACTCATCAAACCAACATATCTACAATGCCATAAAGATAGCTCCATGTACTCACAACATCTCAAAAACATCTCAGTCATACATGTACAATTAATGCAACATACTAAAGAGTGTTGACATGTCAATGACAACATTAATGACAACACCACCAAACTAGATCATATCTGCAACAATATCCCCCTTTGTCATTGATGGAAACACATAACCTTCTCTCCCACTCTCCTATCAATGGAAAAGAACAACTACTTTGATTACTCCCCCTTAGGAGTACACTCATACTACAACATTGGAAATCTTTTCTACTCCCCCTGCAGAGTAGACCCATCAATCAGTCCAGGTAAATGAAGAATTTGTGAACTCACTGGACTAATGCACCTTCATGTGCACCTAGTTAGGAGGGCCAATGATCCCCAACCTCTCTCTAATATGCTTTATTGTATCCTTCGAAAGAGTCTTAGTAAATATTTTTGCAATCTATTCCTTTGTAGTCACATACTCCAATCTAAACTTATTCTCCAACACTTTCTCTCTCAGAAAATGATACTTGATAGATATATGCTCCATTCTTGAATGCATAACTGGATTCTTCAAAAAATTATTGCACTTGTATTATCACATAAAATAGAAATAGACTCATCACATACTATAGCAATGTCTTTCAGAGTTTGCTTCATCCACAAAAATTGTGTATAGCAGGATGCTAAAACAATATATTTAAACTTTGTAATGGATAAAGAAACCAAGTCTTGCTTTTTACTCAACCATGAAACTAGTCTTTCACCAAGAAAGAAAGAACCACCACTGGTACTCTTTCGATCATCTGCACATCCAGCCCAACCAACATCTATATAAGCACTCAAGGTGAAATCATTACTTTTAGGATACCACAGTCCATAATCTGGTGTGCCTTTAAGATATCTAAATATTATTTTTATAGCCATAATATGTGCTTCTCTAGGATCTTCTTGAAATCTAGCAACTGAACACACTACATGCATAATATTTGTTCTGTAGCAGTAAGGTACAATAGTCCACCAATCATGGATTTGCATATTCTTTGATCAGTCTTAGTCGATTCATCATCCTTGCTCAATTTACATTTGGTTACCATAGGAGTACAAACTGGTTTAGAATCCTCCATTCCAAACTTTTTCAACAACTCTTGTACATACTTATATTGTGAAATGAATATCCCTTTGTCAATTTGATTCACTTGTAGACCAAGAAAGAAATTCAATTCACCAATCATAGACATCTCAAATTCTTTCTACATTTCTTCAGCAAAATTTTTACACGTTCCTTCATTTCCTCCAAAAATGATATCATTAACATAAACTACTAAAATCAAAATATTATTTCCTTGCACTTTGAAGTAGAGGTTGTTGTCAGCAGAACCTTTGTTAAATCCTTGCTTTCTCAGATATATGTCTAGTCTTGCATACCAAGCTCTGGGAGCTTGCTTCAATCCATATAGTGCCTTCTTTAGCTTACAAACCATGTTCGGTTTGTTAGACAATTGAAATCCTTCAGGTTGCTCCATGTGCACTTCTTCCTCCAAATCACCATTCAAAAAAGTTGACTTAACATCCATCTAATATACCTTGAAGTCCTTGTGTGCAGAAAATTCCAAAAACATTATGATAGCTTCCATTCTGCTAACATGAGCAAATTTTTCCTCAAAATCTATTCCTTCAACTTGTGAATATCCTTTGCATACCAATCTTTCTTTATTCCTCACTACTCCATTTTCATTTATCTTATTTTGGAACACCCATTTCGAACCAATCACATTCTTGTTAATAGGCCTAGGGAATATTTCCCATGTTTGATTCTTCTCTATTTGTTGCAATTCCTCTTTCATAGCTCTCATCCAACTTTCATCTTCACATGCTTCCTTCACAAATTTTGGTTCTATTTTAAAGAGTAAACAAAAATTTACCTCAGATACAACTTTTCTTGTTATCTTCGCACCTTCACTCTTGTCTCCAATTATTTGATCTTCCGGATGATTCTTCTTTACATATTTATGAGTCTTAGCAACAGGTTCTGATTCATTCTCTTCTTCTTCTACTACTTGTTCTTCTTCTTCCTTTTCTTCTTCTTCTTCTTCCTCCTTATTTTCTTTAGGTATATGTCCACATATAGGATCATCAAGTTCAACTTCACTTATCTCAATAGGTATGTGTATCTCTTCATCAAATTTCACATCAACACTCTCAATAATCTTCCTTAATCTTTTGTTAAAGCATCTGTATGCCTTGCTAGTGGCAGAGTATCCAAGAAATATTCCTTCATCACATCTAGCATAAAAATTTCCTAGATTTTCATCATCTCTTTTAATATAGCATCTGCTTCCAAATACCTTAAAATATTTCACAGTAGGAGTCTTACCAGTCCATAACTCAAAACGTGTCTTTGTGTTGTTGTGTCCGATCTAAAATATATTAAGAACATAAACAACAGTATGTATCACTTCTCTCCAATAGACATCTGGTACATTAGATTATTTCATCATAGTTCTAGCAGCTTCCTATACTATTTTGTTTTTCCTTTCAACTACTCCATTCCAAGCTGAGGGGTTCTTGGAGTAGAATACTGTCTTTTTATGCCATGCTTCTCACAGAATGCATTAAATTCACCAGAAGTGAATTCACCACCTCTTTCCAATCTTAAACATTTGATTTTCAAATTTACTTCATTGTCCACTCTTGCTTTGAATACCTTAAACCTATCTAGAGCTTGATTCTTTTCTCTAAAAAAAGCAACCCATGTCATTTGAGTGTAATTATCAATAATTAACATGAAATATCTATCACCATTCAAGCTTCTAGTCTTAGTCGGACCACATAGATCAATATGTACCAACTCCAGCATATCGGTAGTAGAATATTCTTTTCCTTTAAAGCTACATCTTGTCTGCTTCCGTAGTTGACAACTTCTACAAATAGTATTAGTAGGTCTTGTGATTCTAGGTAGTCCTTGAACTATCTCCTTCTTATTGATCTTGACTAGGTTATCAAAATTCACATGTCCCATTCTTTGGTGCCATAACCAACTTTCATTGATCTGTGATACAAGAAAATGACCATCAAATTCTTTCAGCTAATAGATGTTTCCATGAGTTCTTCTAGCAACAATCATATCTCCATTTCCAAATCCTTTTCTAATTTCATAGGTATTATTCTGAAACACAAGCTTAAAGCCATTGTTATACATCTGACCAACACTCAAAATATTATGCCTCAAAATCTTCACATAATATACATGATTAGTACTATGCATTCCATCAAAACTAATTGAACCTTTACCACATATCTTAGATCCTGAATAATCACTGAACATGACTAAACCACCATCATATTTTTCAAGTTTAGTGAACTTACTCTTATCTTCGGTCATGTGATTTGAACATCCACTGTCAATTACCCAATAGTCCTCATCATGTCTTGCATGAAATGTGGTAATTAGAGTACCTTCCATCCTATTCTTCTTAACTTCCAAAGGTTTCTTACTTACACATTTTCCAGAGTTAGTGGATACAGATTGTAGAAGAGGGGAATTCGCTACTCACTAGTTCTCTTCATTCAGAGAGCCTCACGAGGTGAACTTCCCTAATCTACCTCAGGAACAGTGGCAAGAGTTTTAGAATTTGAAAGAGCAGGTCACAGAGATTTTCTAGACAAACTGACAAGCTCTTGGCCAGAGGACATCAATGCAAAATGTGGATGAAAGCGCAATGCGTTGGTGTCCTAGAGGCGTACTGGTGTCTTGTACAAACTAGAGAACGAGTTTATCATAGAAAATAGCTAAGTGATCACTAACAACCATATTGTTGAGAACTTACAAAATGTGATAAAGAAATAGAATAGAACTAAGAGAAAGTAAAGTAGAAATGATAAAGATAAAGAGATAGAAAGGAAATAAATACTTACATCAACACACGTGATGAAGCTTCCAGCTCGTGAATGTATTCAATACCTACACACAAGAGGGGGAGAAATTGTTGGGTTTGTATAGGGGCCTGCCTTAGTCAGACCCCATTTTGGTGTTCCCACCTCCATGGATAACAAGATAGATAGAGAGAAAATTAGAAATGAAGTAAAGAGCACTAAAGCACTACAAAACAGTGTTGTTCTACTCAACCAAGTAATAGAGGAGAGGAGTTAAAACTTACCACCTCCACCAAGAGCACTCAAGGCTAATGGGGGAGAAAATGAGAAGAACTAAAGCCTCTTCTGCAATGGTGTTTTGTTCCACACTTGCTCTACTAAAGTGGTGGAGTGTTGATGTTGTTTTTGTGAAGTGTAAAGTGTTTGGAGATTGAAGAGATGGTGAAGAAGCTACTTAGAGCTTGTGGAGAGATTGTGAAGCTTGTGACTTAACCGAAGAAGTTCTTAGAAGCTATGAAGGGATGTGTAGAAGATGGGAGAAGATGAAATGTTTATGGAAGGCGTGAATTTGGAGGGGAGATGAAGAAAACAACCATATTTGGGTTGATCGATCAAGGAGGGCGTTACAAATTGACCCCCAATGGGAAGTGTAATGCCTCTAAAGGCTCCAGGCATGAGAATCTATCAAGAACATCAACACGCTGCATAGGCGTCCCTAATTGAAATGCCTCCATCAATGCTCAAAACAAGCACCAAGTGGGATGCAAGCAGTGGGCTTAGGTGGAATTAAGCCTCCGAACTTGGTTTTCTAAAGTGGATAAGGGAAAAAAGGGGATTTGCACATGGGGTGTAAATTCACTCTTATACATTTTTCCCCCACTTTAGTGAGCACTAACACTGATGAGTGCTCAGTAAAGTAGATCAAGAAAGAGTAGGGTTAGAAATGTATACCTGAACCATCGAGGAAGCAGATCACTATCTGGAAAACCCGAGAGTGTAGGGTCAAAAGAGGACTTCATAATTCTGTGGGACTATGAAGCTGAAGAAAAAGCATATACTTAGGATGAAGAAGATGCAGATCTTTGATCTGGTATATACACAAGAGAAGAGAAAGATAGAAATGAACAAGCGCATGGTGAAAGTAAAACCCGCTTAAGAGTGGAACCCACACCACCAAGTAGGAGTAATAAAAGAAAACCTCTCTCAAGGAGGAGAACCCATATTACAAAGTAAAAAGTGATAAAAGAAATCCCCGCTCGAGGAGGAAAACCCTTATCACCTAGTAAAAGAGATAAAAGTGCATGGTGAAAGAAAAACCCGTTTAGGAGTAGAACCCGCACCAAAATATAGGAGTGATAAAATAAAACCCTGCTCGAGGAGGAGAAACCATATCACAGAGTAAGTTGATAAAAGAAAACCCCGCTCGAGGAGAACCTGTATCACCAAGTAAATATATAAAGGAGCTCTGTAGAGCAAGTAAGTAGATAGTAACACAGACCATTATCAAGTTGGAAGACTTTCAAAGGGGTCCCTTGGGAACCCTTCAAAAGGAAGAGGGGTCCACTCAAGGGACGTGTTGTTTGAAAAGAAAAGTCTAGTCAGGCTACCCCCAAGCTAGATGTAGAGACATGAGATAGGTCTAGTCGCGCTACCCCCAAGATAGAAGCAAAAAAAATTATTTGACATAAAATATTTCAAAGGGGGTCCACTGAAGGGACACGCAGTTTGAGAAGTGAGATCTAGTCAAGCTTCCCCCAAGCTAGATGCCATATAATTCATTCAAGAGAAAATCTTTCAAAGAGGTCCCTTGGGAACCCTTTAAAATAGAAAAAGGGGTCCACTCAAGGGATGCTTCATTTGAAAGATATAGAGAGGAGAGAGGGTCCTTAAGAAGGACACACATCTCTAGAATGATTTATCACTGCCCCCAACATATAGGGGAGCAGAACCATGCAAACATATAGGATAGAGGTAAACCTCGATATCACTTGTCATGTGATGAAAAGGAAGGTGCATCAATAAAATGGGAGTTTGATGGAACCTAAATCAAAAAGATGTTGAATTTTATCTTTCAAGGCCTTACATTCACTAGTGGAATGGTTAGGCACTCGATGGTATGCACATAAATAATGTTTCCCTCCATCATGTTCATGAGATTTTTTGTGTGTATGAGAAGGAAGAGTGATTAAGTGGGCTTTGAGAAGCTGCAACAAGATACATTCTTGCTTAGATAAGGAATGAGGATCAAGAAGCAAACCTTTCTCTTGTGGAGAAAAAATTGCCTACTCGCAAGAAGAAGGCATAAAGATAGAAGACAATGGAGGAGGATCTCCATAGAGAGAATTATTTCGGAAATGGGGATCACACTCTTTTATGGGATATCCATCATCCTTCTTGATAGGACTACTAATGCCAACCTCCTTAACATAAGTGTGATCATCTTCCCTAGAAGGAGGATCAACACCAAGAACATTACAATTTGCATTCACCTTACCCCACGATATAGAAGAGTAACCATCTTCGATAGTGGGTGTGAATGATGTTACCAGAAGGTCTAAGTGGATTGAGTCAACTTTATATTCCTGAATGAAGGAATCTATAAAGTCTAGAGAACTCCAATCATCACCAAGACATGCATTCTTTTGAGAAGAGTGAGAAGGAGCACACTTAGGCCTCCTTGCTTCAGAAGGATCTTCTTTAGGGACATTTATCTCGAGAGTACCCTTTGTAGTAGGTATTGCTAGAGTAAACATTGACACATTGAAAGACACTGAAGGAATAAGAGTAGGCACAACCGCAACCTAACCAACAGTTGCCATCTCACACAACTGCATAGCATTAGGGTCAACCTTGACTGTGACTACTTTATTGTTGCAAATGAACTTAATAGATTTATGTAAGGTAGACGAGATTGCACCCATAGCATGAGCCCACAGTCTACCAAAAAGGAGGTTATAAGGTAAATTTTTTGACATAACATATACAAGGGTAGGCACGGTAACAAGTCCAAGTTGTAGAGGTAATACTATCATACCTAGAGATTGTCACACAACATTATCGAACCCATGAATAACAATAGAAGAAGCATTAATAGAAGATGATTCAATATTAATCTTAGGTAATAGATCAATGCTACATACATTGAGCACCGAACCAATGTCAACAAGCGTACATCTAATACTAATTTTATTAATGTTGACTATAATCATTACTGGATCCGCTTGCTTTTGTACTTCCAGAGATAGGAGCTCTTGCAGATAGAACACAATATTCGGTGAATCCGCATGAATATATGCCATCAACGTATTAGCATTCATTGGCCTAGTGGAAGAAGGAAAGAGAATATTTTGCAAGGATTCCTGAGGCATACCTTGATAAACTGTAGCAGACTGAAGCAAGTCCCACAGTGAGATCTTAGTCGAAGTAACTTGGAGTTGCTCAACAAGATCGCAATCACTAGGTGCTTTAGTTGTAGATTTAGGAGCTTGCGGAAGGCTTGGCTATTTATTTGTTTTATTCTCATAAGTATGGGCTACTAGTTTATAAGAGGGAGCCTTAGAAATATTAGGATATTTACTCTCAAATGGAATACCATTAATAGAGAAAACCCTTTTAGGAGTGGGTGTGTGCAGGATCATCATGGAAAAGATAGTCCCTTAAGTGGAAAAAAATTTAGAAAAATCAAAGTTAGGAAACTTGACATAAAAATTTGAATAAGTTATCTATATTATTTCAAAAATATGTAAGAATATAATCTACAACAATTGAATTTAGTTTCTCAACTACTATGTTTGTTTAAAAAAAAAAATAACTATTTGGTGAAAATTTGAAATTTTAATGCAGTGGCACTTAAATTTCAGGGAAAAGATAAGAAGTAGGTGTATGTCTGACCACCCTAACCACAATAAAATGATAATATTTTTTTATAACATTTTAGATATAAGTAGAGGACTCATGCCCTGATGTGATGCATATTCTTTTGTATTTTTTTCCAAGTAAATAATTAATTATGAATTTTTTATTAGAACATTTTAAAAAATATAAAAACTCATGTGTCTAACCACCTTAACTTGGTAAAAAATTCATGAAATTCAAATTTTGATTTCTTCATCCTATAGTATACGAAGCATAGAATGTGATGCATGTTTTGCATTCAAAAAATGTGATATCGTTTGAAAGCTATAGATGTTTTTTAATCATCCTATCAATTAGGACTTTAGTCATAATTTGAATAGAAAATGAATAATAATTACTTATTAAATTCAAAGTAAAGCATAATTTATATCGGTGGAAAGCTGAGAATCTCCTTTAAAAACACTTTTCATTTCATCAATTTTGGGTAAAAAAATAGTTGTCAGCCACATACCCATCATATTGCCACTTTTTGGCCCATCATGATCCTACACATACCCAGAAGGACTAGTTGGAGTCACATAAATGACCAGTCTCTTAGAACTTTGAGAGGCAACATAGACATAGACTGCATTTATAAAATCATCACAGCTAGTAGAACAATTATTTGAATACATATTCTCAACATCAATCCAAAAAGGATCAAATGTGGAATAATTATTTGAAGAAACATTCTCAACATCAATCTAGTGAGAATCAGATGCGGAAGGAGATTCATCATTCATGAATGCATCATCTCTAGAAGAGAGGGCATCAAAATGAAGAGAAGGTTCATCATTCACAAATGCATCATCTCTAGAAGAGAGTTCATTGGTATGAATAGAAGGTAGAGTAATGTTAAGGAAAGTATCAATAATTCCATCTTCTTGCAACAAAACATCCTCTAAAGTAAGACGACTTTTGTGAGAAGGATAAAAGACACCAAGTGACATATACCAATCCAAGTCACCATCGCATGCATTAAATGGGACATCATTAACATTTTGAACAAAATTAGATACAAAACTAATAAAAGAAGATATTAAATCCATTACATTTTTTTTTGGTATTTTCTATGTTCTAGTAATTTACATTTTCAGAGGTCTTTGGGGCATAATTTGAGGTTAGAACTTGCATCGGTCCCTAAAATTTTATTGCCAAAGGCACTTGAATTTTAGGGACTAAACAAGTTCTCTAGGAGACCTTTCCAATGGTGTAAACAATTCTAAATTTCGAGCACCAAGTCAAAAGTTATGACCCTACCAAGTAGGGGTAAATAAATTCCTAGTTTTTTGAAGAACATTGTTCTTCATGTCAGGTTCACCAAAATATAATATAGGGGGATTTGGTACTCATGAGTTCTCTTCACTCAGAGAACCTCATGGGGTGAACTGCCCTAATCTACCTTAGGAATAGTGGCGAGATTTTTAGAATCCGAAAGAGTAGGTCACAGAGATTTTCTATACAAACTGACAAGCTCTTAGCCAGAGGACATCAGCGCAAAATACGGATGACAACATGACGCACTGGTGTCCTAGAGGTGTGCTGGCATCTCGTACGAACCATAGAACAATTTTATAACAGAAAATAGATAAGTGATCACTAACTACTAGATTGTTGAGAACTTACAAAATGTGATAAAGAAATATAATAGAATTGAGACAAAGTAAAGTATAAATGATAAAGATAAAGAGATAGAAAGGAAATAATTACTTATAGCCATGTAAGTGATGAAGCTTCCAGCTCATGAATGTCTTCAATACTTGCACACAAGAGGGAGAGAGAAATTGTTGGGGATGTATTGAGGCCTGCCTCAGTCAGACCCCATTTTGGTGTTCCCACCTCCATGGATAACCAGATAGATAGAGAGAAAAGTAGAAATGAAGTAAAGAGCACTAAAACACTACAAAACAATGTTACGCTACTCAACCAAGTAATAGAGGAGATGAGTGAAAGCTTACCACCTCCACCAAGAGTGCTCAAGGCTAATGGGGGAGAAAATGAGAGGAACTCAAACCTTTGGTGCAATGGTGTTTTTTTCCACACTTTCTCTATTCAAGTGGTGGAGTGTTGATGTTGTTGTTGTGAAGTGTAAAGTGTTAGGAGATTGAAGATATGGTGAAGAAGTTTCTTAGAGCTTATGGAGAGATTGTGAAGCTTGTGAACGAACTGAAGAAGTTCTTAGAAGCTGTGAAGGGATGTGTAGAAGATGGTAGAAGATGAAATGGATATGGAAGGAGTGAATTTGAAGGGGAGATGAAGAAAACGGCCATATTTGGGTCAATTGGCCAAGGAGGGCATAACAAATCGACCCCCAATGGGAAGTGTAATGCCTCTGCAAGCTCCAGATGAGGGAATCTGTTAGGGATGTAAGCATGCCACATGGACGTCTGCGCACCACGCGAGTGTCCCTGATAAAAAAAAACTCCATCGATGCTCAAAACATGCGCCAAGTGTGATGCAAGCAATGAGATTAGGTGGAATTAAGCCTCTGAACTTGGTTTTCTAAAGTGGATAAGGGAAAAAAGGGGATTTGCACATGGGGTGTAAATTCACTCTTATACACAGATTTATTTTCCAAAGCTAAGAATAAGCATTCACTATCATCAACCTCATTTTCAAATTCATCATCAGAAATACCTTCCTCTTCCTTAACATAGTACAACTTCTTATACTTCTTATCCTTCCTATCCTTATCCTTATAATCCTTGTTCTTTTTATGTGTAGCCCTATTTGGACATCATGAAGCATAATGACCAATATTACTACAACTAAAGCATTTAAAGGGAAACATACCTTTATACTTCTTGGTACCTTTCTTCAACTTCCTAGTGAAGTTAGCTTCCAACTAATCAAAATCATCACTATCCAGTTCCTCCTCAATCTTCATTGCCTTAAATGTCATTTATGTCTTTTCTTCTATCTTGTCATCTTTTTAGAACTTTCTCAATTCAAATGCTTGCAGGGTACCAAACAAGTATTCCAAGGTGTACTTCTTAGGGTGATACAATTCTTCAATCACCAAGATCTTATCAATGTATCAATCTAGTAGGGTGATCAGGATCTTCTCTATTATGTCTTCATCTTCTATCTTTCCTCCTTTATTTATAACCTCATTTGCAGTCTATTCAACCATGTGAGAGAAACTTGTAAATTCTTTACCATCTTCCATTTTCAGGTTCACAAATCTACGCTTTTTCACCAATCTCTTTGTCAATTTCACTTTTTCATTCCCTTCATACATTTCTTCCATCTTCCAAACTTCATATGCAGTATCCAAAGAATTAACCTTGATTCAATCATTTTTAGATAGAACTCTACAAATCACATACTTCACCCTCTCATTTTCTTCATAAGTAGAGATATCATCTACAGTATTAAAACCACCGAACAAAGGTGTATACTTATTCTCAGTAGCCTTCTAGGTCTTGGAACCAAGAGAGATAATATATCCTCTCTTATGCCCCTTCCAATATTTGTAGTCAGTTCCATCAAACATAGGAATCGACAACTTGTGTGCCATCAAATCTTCCTTAAGCGATTAAGCTCAACAACAAGGAACCACAAGCTTTGATACCAATTGTTAAATAGGTTTAGGACAATTGAGAGGTGGGGTGAATCAGTTGTCACATATATTCAAAGTTAAAACTTTATCACTTATAAAATCTTCAACCAAACTATTCTATTATTAAATATGAGCATGAAACATAGATAACGGAAAGTAAATCAACACAATGAACATCAAATTTTTACATGGAAAATCCAATAAGGGAAAAAAAATAGTGAGGGTTAACTCACAATATAAAGATTATAAACTAAATACAAAGGCTCATTTCTTGAAAGAGGACTCACTGTGCAAGTACAAAGGCTCATTGCCAAGGGCTTACTGCTCGAAAGAGGAATCACTATCCAAGTACAAAGGCTCACTACCTACAAAGGACTCACTGTCCAATAGGGAGGCTCACTACCTATAGATACAAAAGAGAACAAAAGATCCACCACAACAATTAAAGCACATTCACAGGATTATAGAAACCTTCAGTTCACTTCCTTCAGCACACTGAAAAATTGCTCTCACAACTCAGTCACACACACTTCTGCTCTTATGATTTGTGGCACACTTTCGTCACTTTTCATCACACTAGCATCCAATTCTTCACAAATTTCCTTTCTTTTATACCATTCTCAACCTTAGAAACATTTACCAAGGTCAGCCACAATACATTGTTTCATAAATTCAAAATAGGTTGGAAAGTCTAAATTCCTACAGTGGAAAGGAATAAGAGTGGACCAACAAAAACATAAGAATAATATTTATGACTCTTCTACATGCTTCCTCATTTAAATTTTATTCTTCAAATGAAATGTAAACACTAGGTCCACCAAACCTAATGAAAACACAAATTATAAATGATGCAAACACTTCCCAACAAGAAGATAACATGCAGATGATGCAAATGCTTCATTATGCATGAGAATACATCTCAGAATATTCTAGATACATCTACATAAAAAATAACAAGCTTCATGTTGGAAGAATGAAATCATTGAGAGGGGGGGGTGAATCAGTGATTTATGAAAGTCAAAAAAAATTTTCAAACACAAGAATTTATGTTTGTTTAGAGTCAAGAAGACAAATGATAGTATGTATTGCAAACTTGACATTAAAGTCAAGACATAAAAGTACAATTCAAAGAACATATTTTACTTGTACATAAACAATAGTGTATTTGCATGATCTGGGAATTTAAACATTAAAATTTAACATAAGGGAAATGTAGCAATTTTACATGTATCAAAGGTCATTTTGAATCATAAATTTTTATGCATGAAATATCACATATAGATATTGGCAGGTGTGAATTCAATATATTTGGTGACATATTTAAAAAAAAGACAGATAAGAAAACTCACACACATATATACATCACATAACACCAAAATTTGTCTTGAGTGGAAAAACCCTCTTGGGGAATAAAAAACCACTCAAAAAAATGTTTCCTTTATTCACTTAGAGCACCAACTCTTTCACATTTAGGAGCACCAAATCCACAAGTTTAGGAGCACCAACTCCACAAAAATTAGAAGCACCAACTTCATGAGATATAGGAGCACCAACTCCTTTACAAAGCAACAAATTAAAGCATTCTATCATAACCCTAGAAGTGCAATTTTTGCAGCCCTAGAATTACAATAGAAGACTATGAATATCCTCGTTAAGTACATTGAAGAATGTTGTATGACAACATTTTCCAAGAAATGTAATAATTTGAGAATCACAACAAATATTTTCAATGTAATATCTTTTGTATCAAATGTCTAAAAACATCATATTCCTCTTTTCAAATCACATAGAAAAATGCCTGAAAGCCATCTTTTAAAGACCCTACAAATAATAACCTTTGCATGCAGTTTGAATAACTGAAAATCAACTCGGGTTAGGGTTCGAATGAGAAACCCTAAATAATCCTCCTTCAAAGTAAACTCTTTCAACAAATATCACCACATTTAAAAAGTTCAGTTACAACCTAACTAAACAAATCAACTCAGGTTTGTGAAACCCTAATAGATTTCTATCTTCAACAAAAAAAATATTTTCTGCTAGAATCTCAGAAGACTTGAATTGAAAAATGCTTATGCCTTAAGCACCAAATCGAATATTCCATAAGCATATTTTAAAAACAAAACCACAAGATCATTTTACCTGATCGTGCGAAGGATGAAGGAAAAGAAACCACCACAACCTATCAAGTAAACTCATAACGACCCAGCTAGAAGAAACTCCTCTAACTTCCACAGTCCAAGACAAAATCCACTCATACAAAAACTGCCATCAAGCTTCCTATTTTGGAATTGCATTAATTCTCATTGTTCTTTTAGAATGGACCAGTTGAGATTTTGCATACTTCAGATATGATAGTGGCTAGGGTTCAAGAAATTAACACATTGAGACAAAAACAATATTACCCTACTCTTCTTTCTTTCAAGTCTGTCGAAGACTTTCCAAAATACAATAGTCACTTGGAATCCGAAAACCTAATCAATCAAAAATCATTAACCTTTGAAATCCAGAATATCTGTTGGTGAGACAAAATAATAGATGCTACCAAAGAATCCTGAAAAAATGACAACTTATTAAATAAAGACCAATTGATATTACTTCCATGCGACTTGTCAAAGTCAACTTCCAATTTAGTGCCATGTGACCAACACAAATACCATGTTCTTGATGAAACCCAATACCATATATTATTGATGTCACTGCCATGTGACTTTAACAAAGATAACTCCAATGTGAAATGAAATAACCACCTGATATGCTAAGGTAAACAACAATACAATGTGCTAAAAGAAACCAATTAAGGTTTATATTATATGCCACATTAAATAGTCAATCAAGATGCTTATAAACACTTCAATGTTGATTATCATAGCAAGGCCCATATAGAGAAGTCACCTTATAATGCCCATATAGAGAAATCAAAGAACCATTGACACAATGATATTGTCAAGTCAAAATTCCATGAGATATGCAATAGAAATGTGCATAATCAAACACATTAAAATGTAACAAGAAAGACCAAATGACCTTAGTCATGTGAGAAATGATTGTTTTGACAAAATTAACTTGCAAATGATCAATTAGAATATAATCAAATAACATGTGACATGCAACCTAAAATGGAGCCTTTAAATGATCCTAAAAATGATCAACCTGAATAACCTGTGCAATGCCTTATCAACACTGTCAGTCCAACATAATCATAAACACTAAAAGAATATCATGTAGAGTAGATCCAAAATTGAACATCATGTAGCTCATCAAATATCCTCAATTTTGACATCAAGGAAAAATCAAATACAACTAAAAGTCAACACTTCAAACACTAAACTCTTTTCACCAGACAAACCAGACTATGTAGACACACACATAAATCCTAAAAAATGATTTCTGGATCACCAAACTCAAAACCTCTTTGCCAGAGCATAGAAAATGCCTTCAAAAGACATCTCCCAAATCTTCACAATTTGAAACAAAATAGTGGAGAAATGTGAAGCAAACATATTTCTCCCAGTCCATAGAACACTTGACACTATCGGTAGAACACATATACCAATGGACATAGCTTCTACGCACCATCTCACTAGAAACTAAAAATTAGACTACACCATCATTAGATCATTATCAACATACCTTCAGATCCGCACAGGCATAGGATCAACATAGGAGAAATGCGGAGAAAATATCGAAGCACACACTAAACACTTCCAACACTCTAACTTCTTTTCTTTATTAATTTTCTCAAAAGCACTTGGAAACTCACCAAACCAACATATCTACAATGCCATAAAGATAGCTCCATGTACTCACAGCATCTCAACAACATCTCAACCATACATGTACAATCTGCAACATACTAAATAGTGTTGACATCAATGACAATATTAATGACAACACCCCCAAACTAGCTCATATTTGCAACATTCTTCCGCCTCCCTTCCTCTCCCTCCACCACCACCTCATTCAAGGTGGTGATAGAGTGGTAATTCTTGAGCCTATGATCACCACCCACCATGTTGAAGCAAATCATATGACTCTTCTCATCCAAGATATCTAGGCGCTCCATGCTAGTGGAGGCAGGAAACCTAGAGGCAATGCACACTTTTCTTATACTGCCCACTTGACCATCTCCCTTCATAGCACAACTGCGGATAAAATTCTTATAAGTTTGAGGCTTTTCGAATTGTTGCACCATAGACCACACCATGTTAACCGATTCATTGATGCATTGGACCACCATGGAAGAGCACTGATCTTTGTTTCATGCTTGTGATATCGCCCAATCACTTCTCTAATGTATGCATATTCTTCTTCTTCATTCTTGTTGGATTGATTCCACTATTCTCCTCCCTATTAGATCTCAACCCAATATGCTGATCTCTACCCAAACAATATAGATCAACCATATGCTCCTCAACAGGATGCCCATAGACCAAACTTGGAGTGCTCATTATTTTTCCTTCAAATTCTTCAAATTCCTTAGACACGTCTACCTCTCCATCTTCTTCAAGTTCTCTACCAACTTCACCATTTCTACCTTTCCCACCATTGCCAGCCTATAGGGCTTTCTTCTCAAAGTCCTCCAAATCTTCTACCATTGCACTCTCAGCCTCTCTAGCTTCACTTGCATGTAATTCTACTTAAATAAATGGCATATCTTTATCCATTGGAGTGGCTTCTACATCAAATTGTTCAACCAAGGGAGTTTCATCTATTCCTATCAACGAAATTCCACATTCAATAGCAACAACATTTGTTTCTTCATGAGGCACTACATGTGCTTTTAACTTCTTATTTGTGGAATTATGGTCATAATTTATCACCCTACATTTCATGGATTTCCTCACTTCTTTCTCCTTTAGAAGATCAAACATGACCCTCTTGTTACGTTTCATTGATTTTAGCTTCAGAGATTGATTCCTTTTGTGTGAATTCTCAAGACCTTGCTTTCCCATGTGACCAAGCCTCTATAACCAAGGCCCTGTGTCACTATCCACCATTTCCTTCATAGCTCCCACCTCATTGTGACTCTCTAGCACATATAAAGTGTTTAATTTTCTTCGTTCTGTAATCACTCAGGCTCCTTTTGTCACCTTTCATCTACTTAGTTCAAAAGTGACTCCACATCCTTGAGAACTCAATTGCCCAACTAAAATTGAATTATGTTTTAGTTGAGGGTCATACCTGACATCCCTTAACAAGAAACTTTTTCCATCTGATAGTTTCAACAAAACATCTCCTATGCCAACAATATCAATAGATTTATTATCTGCAAGAAGGACCTTTCCAGAAACACCATTTTGAAAGGTTTTGAAAAATTCCCTACATGAAGTAACATGAAACGTATCTCTTATATCTAGCACCCAAGCATTTGTTTCAATTTCTTCTTCAGTTAATGTAAGTACACTATCTTCCATATCTTCTCCTTGGCTCTAACCAAGCTCTGATACCGATTTCTGAGTATTAAGGAGTAGATAAAAACATAACTAACAACAAAATGAATAAACAAAAAATAAAGAACAAAATCAGAGACATGAATTTATATTGGTTCAAAAATTACCTACATCCACTCTCAAGTAGGGAATAACTGTATTAATCAATCACACCATCTAGTACATGATCCGCCATATATTTATACAAAACTCTTCGAATACGAAGAGATGGGAGAATACAAATGGTCATGTGAATATTGGGCTTCACATCCCAACATATTCGCTCCCTTGGTTTTAATACCGATGGAGCAAAGGCCAAAGTTACACAGTATTCTGTTATACACTAGAAAATTTGATACATTTTTCTTTGTTGTCATTCTTAACACACAAGAGAGATGAAATTTTAGGGACATGTATTCCAAAGGAGTCACCCAATTTTGCTTCAATTTTAAGTCACACCAATATTGAAAAAGGCAATTGCAATGGAAGGGTTGAGGAAGCTGATGCAACCACAACCAAATTTAAACACTCTCAATCTAGTTCATTAGGTTACCAGCTGATTTTAATGATTGATGGTTGAGAATGTGGTAGAATTATGGTTGACCATTGAAAAATATTTGACCATTCGATGAACCCAATATAAAATAAATAAAAATAATATTAAAAAATAAAAAAACTTTATACAAAGAAAAAAAGAAAAGAATCAGATATTCTTTCTACATTTCCACTAGAAAGTATGTTTTACATTCATATTATAAAGGTCAAAAACAAAAAAAAAACATTTAAATACTATAATTATTATATTTTACAAAAAATATTTTACTACACTAAGTCACCTTATCTAATAAATCATTGCACTTTATACAAACAAAGAAAGAAAGAATTAGATATTGTTTCTAATTTTCGAGTAATATTCAAAGTGTATAAATCATATTATAAAGGCATGGACGGTTAAGAATGTGTTAGCATGATGCAAAACTATTGAAAAAGATCTAAATGTTTGATGAACCCAATATAAAATAATCAAAGAAAAAAGAAAGAAAGAAAAGAATTGAATATTCTTTCTACATTTCTAGTGCTAGAAAATATGCTTCACAGTCATATTATAAAGGTCAGAAACGAAAAATAATAATAATAATAATAATAAAATACCTAAAACAAAAAAAACCAAATTATTATATTTTAGAAATAAAAAAACTATTATATTTTAGAAAAACATATTTAAATACAGTGAATTTAGCTTATCAAAATAATCATTGCATTTTATACAAAGAAAGAAAGTAAAGAATTAAATATTGTTTCTAAGTTTCCACTAATATGCATAGTTTATAAATTATATTATCGACATGCAAAGCAATTGATCTAATGTTTTGAATGTATACTCAATATTATTAATTTTAAAACATTATAATAACATATATACCAACGTTAATAAGCACTTTTATTCCATCTTCCTACAGAAAACAAAAAATTATTTCAAATTTATTTTCTTCTTGGTTTAAAGAATTTCCAAATTACATTCTACTATACTTAATGTCAAATACTAAGCTCTATCCATACAAATTCTAAATCAACAAAAAAACCCATCAGTGAACCCATTGCACATCAAGGTGTGATTGCTAGTTTATGTTTTTGGTTAAGATAAAGGGGTTTTGAAAGGGCCCATCCTACTATTTTATGGCATCAAAAATTATGTTTCTTAACAAATGTATTTTGTTTTTATAATATTTTAGACTATATTTAAGATTTGTTATCAAAGTAATTAGTAAAAGTGAGATTATGAATGCGATAAAAAAAGTTAATGTAAAAAATATATAATTAAAAAAAATTAAAATAAGGAGTTGGCATGTAGAATTAAATAGGTTGTGCTCTATATCCATGGATCTAAGTCCAATAAAAAACTAACATGTTAAACCCAATAGTTCATCAAACCCTTTCATAAAATTGGATTTAAATTGTTTTTAAATTATGTACTATTATTTTTTTATATTAATAAAAAATTAATTAAAATTTTCCATTTCTCATAAAATATGATTGAATATTTATAGAGTTTTCCATGTTTATCCTAAAAAATCATATTTATTGTGAGATCTTGTCAACTTATAAGGTACAAATTATGTGAAGACCTATGTAGACCATGTTGTCTAGTAATAGAACATGAGAAGGCCTTCAACTCCCATTTCTTGGTTGAAAGCAATAAGTTATGTGAGATAACAAGAGAATTCTCAACATTTGATGAATTCAGTCACTCAAGCTCTATTATCTTCGATATAGATTTTCTAAAGCTCAAGCATGTTGTTAATGTTTTATTTTTTCTACACTAAAAAAAATTGTGCTAAATAATTTCCAAGAGAATCAATTACATATTTGTTTAGAACAATTGTACACAGTTCACTTGCATTTAAGAATTTGTGAGGAGTTTTGGTCTTTTTTTTATTACTTCATGTGGATCTCTATATATTGTTTTTCTCTACTTGTGAAATGGTTTGATCATTCACAATTTAATACTTTCCAAGTTTATAAATTAGGATTAATTTAAAATAGTTATGTGGTCTTTTGTAAATAATTTATTATCGATAAGAACTTTAGAATGACTCATATATCTGATATTTTCAATGGAATACAAAATGGCTCTATTATGCATTTGCATGGCTCACTCCATAGGATTTTCTTGCTCTCCACTCAACTTTCTTTCTTGGGGAAACTTTCGGTGATGGGTTGTAGAGAAAAGTTTCCCTTCAAATATCATGGATTTTGAAAGGAAGAATGGTGTATAAAAATGCTTCCTACACCAATCTACTAAGTAAATATTGTGATTTTTTTAAAAACCCATAAAAAATTATTGTGAAGAAGATGCACAATATAGAATATTTAAAAACATAATCATTGCATATACAATCAAAATGCAAAACACAAGATAACACCATATTAACATGTGGAAAATCCTTTCAAGAGAAAAACACCACACTCCAAAAGCACAACCCAATATATTAACTATAAAAAAACTATTTACAATACAATCTCAAAGCTAGGCTCTTTGAGGATTCACAAGTGTTGTTACAATTTTGGAATAATTCAGAGAGAGTAAGAGTACCTAGAAATGATGTCAATACAAATCCAAAATATAAAACTACAATATATAGGAGTTTATAATACATAAAATCAATTGCTTCAAAAATGCTACACTCAAGAATTCCACGTCGTCAGCCTTTCACTACACATGCAAGGAATCTACTTGACATGCATGTCACATAGATTCATGCAAATTAAAAAATTACATGTAAAGTGCCTACAAGCACAACTCCACTCTAATTGTAGTTTTTAAAATTAACTCATCCTCTATCTTAGTTCATGTCACTATTAATTGACAATCAAACACAAGTTAACTATCAATAATGACTTCAATCAACTCATACAAAGTGGGACACCTATCTCCTATAAATAGGAACCATGTCACCCATACCACTTGACATGTATGATGACAAATCAAAGTGCCACTCCCACAAATGACATCATTGGATGCATATAATTAATTATATAGGAAATTTATCAACATAATTTTGGCATTAATAATTAAATAGTCAATGTTAGAAAACGAAAGGTTGAGACACCTTATTCCTAGGATTGTCTCACTTGTTGAACACCTTTCAAGAGCCAATGGAATCAAGAAGATTTTAATTATGAGGAGTTGTGAGGCCAATAGACTCTTAACACCATCTAAACTCGTGTGTACTTGCCAAAATTTTCAATACATAAATACAACATTCACCAACTTGTCAAATTTCTCCAACTTCACCTTCCCATCCTCTACCATGCCATGAAAAAAATGTGAGTGGACATAAATGTACTTTTTCCTCACATGGAAGGTTAGATTATTTACTAAACATATAGCACTTTGAATATCACAATAGATAGTAATAATTCATACATTAAACCCAACATTTAAACATAAACGCTCAAGCCAAATGGATTCCATACAAACATGAGTAGTGATCATGTACTTTGATTCTATTGTAGACAAAGTGACTACAACTTTCCACTTGGTCATCCCAGTGATACCTCCAAACATTATGAACACATATTCACTAGTGGATCTTTTGTTGTCAATGTCACATTCCCAATCTAAGTCCACACATCCATGAATACAAATTTAATGCCGAGGTCTTGAAGGATAACCATGAAAATATAAGGAATACTTGGAAGTAATCCACAAATATCTAAACATTCTCGTAGCTACATCTTAATGTACTCATCTAGGATTAGACATAAAATGACTCATAAATCTCACTACCTAGGCAATGTCTAGCCTTGTAGATATCATAACATACATTATATTTTAAGAAAAACTCACATAACATACTATGGTCATGTTCTCCATCTTAGTAGGAGATTTTGGACAATTTTCCAAAGATAGATTCATTCCCTAAAACATAGTAACAATCATCTATCCCATGTTTACTCTCTCCAACACCAAGTTCACATACTTGCTTTGGCTCAACCAAAGATTATTGCTAGCTTTGTCTCTTCTAATCTCCATTCCCAAGATGTATATAGTTGCACCTAAATCTTTCATTTCAAATTATGTTGAAAAATGAGACTTCAAATTATAAATCAAACCCTTATCATTCCCCAAAATATAATATACCATCCACATACAATTTGCAATAATAAAAATACAACCATTATCAGTTTTATAGTAAACACAATTATCACATTTAGACCTATGAATTCTAAAATTCAACACAAAAGTATCAAATTTTTCATACCACATCCTACGAGACTACTTAAAAACATACAAACCTCTTCAACTTGCAAACCAAATTTTCCTTACCATTTACCACACAATCCTTAGGTTGTGACTTGTAATTTTTTTCCTCTAGGTCACCATGAAGGAAATTTTTCTTCACATCCATCTACTTGACTTCTAAATTATACGCTATATAAAATGATAAAAAAATATAATGGATGTTCTCTTAGCAATATGAGATAATATATCACCATAATCAACTCCCTTCACCTACGAGTAACCCTTCATGACCAACCTTTGTTTATGAATTTCAGCACTTCCTTTAGGACTGAATTTCATTTGAACACCCATTTGCAACCAGAATGGGTTTACGTCCATCAAGCAAAGGTACTAGATCCCACATGTCATTTTTTATTTAATGTAGCCATCACTTCTTTTGTGAATTTTATCAAGGAATCTTCATCACTCATACACATAGCCTTCTTTATGGTCCTTGTCCCATCAATGTTAGAAATCAAAGAAAAATAAAATTGCAATAAAAAATTGAATAAAAAAATATTTCAATTGAATATCAAAACCTATTAGATTGTTACCTAATCTACATGGACCTCCTTAAAGACAGAGGTTGGGGTTCTTCTTCTTCCAAAATTTTAGATATGATAGATCTCACCTCATCATTAGCTCTATCATGGGCTTTTGGTTCAACTTTCTTAGGGTTAAGAGGAAGCTAAACCACGTCTTTCTTTAGTTTCTATGTAGGAAACAAAACAACAAAATAATTTTTCATCTATTTGAAGATAACACTTTTATTATATAACTTTGTAGAATATGCAATCCCAAAGCTTGTACCATTTCACACTAACATGATAATTGATGAAGATAAACTTAATTTCCTTGGTCTCCAACTTGATGAAAATAACTTTTATTATATTTATTTATTAGGTGAAAAATAGGGTTTACCAAAATCAAAATGATAGACCACTAATTATCACCCTAAAACATGTGATTTTGTGTGTGATATGGTGCAAATAATAATAAAAAATCAATCCTAACTATTATAGCAACTATGAGGGGAGTTTTGAGAGGGTAGAATGTTGTGTACCTTTCTACAAGAAGCCTAATTTTAGGTCACAAAGGACTCATTCGCCTTTAGTGGCAAATGGGCCCTTGTTAGGTTTTCTAAAACTAAGATCTGGGTTCTATTCCTTGATGCCTACACTCTCAAATCCTTGGTTATCAACTCCCGAATGCTTGTAACAAATTATGTAACCTTATTTCCGTGTTCTTGCACTATGAATGACAATTTTGCAATTTTACAACTTTGACATTTTTTCTTCAAACTTGTTCTCCACTTGATCTTCAACCTATCAATCAAAAAATACACATTCAAGAGGAGAAAAATTTGTTTATAGTGAGTGAATAGGGGTTTTCCTAAGTCAAACCCCTTGTAGGTAATTAAACCAAATGATGAAATAATGAAATTGAAGCATGAACATGAAATCATAAAATTTTGATACCTTGGAAGTTGTCTTGGAATGTAAATTTGTAAACTAACATGAAGTGGCCATGAAGAATGTAGATCTTTATCTTAAATTAGATGAACAATGCTTGTAAGTAGATCCTTAATGCTACATCCATAATCTTAGCTCCACAACATGCTTGAATGCACTATTCCTTTGACATGATGAAATGATCTTTAATTTTTGCAATAAAATCTTGATAATATTCCTTTGAATTCCTTTGAAATGCTCTTAAAGTGCTTTACAATTCTCTTGTAAAGTATTAGGATGCTTACTCAAAGTTGCTAGGATGAAACTATGTGAATTAACTCCATATTTATACTTGTTCTGTAGAAAAAAGGACCCTTTGCTTGACATGGGATTAATTCGTGATAAAATAGACTTAATGAGGCCTTGATTTAGGTGTTGTGAGGAATTTTATGCATCCACTCTAGGTCTTGGACCCTTGCAAATTGAATAACATGATTTTAACATCTTGTAAAGGACTTTCACGCTTGTCTAGACTTAATTAACCTATTTCTCCTTAATTCAACATTATAAAATGTGTTTAACGACATTATTACATCAATCTAGAAGGTTCTTAACTTAAATTTAATGTTAAACTAGTGTTGTAATGTGTCCCACACATTCACATTGGTTTTTGTGCCTTCCTAGGCTATGCAGACCTCATTTTAGTGTTGTAAACTATATTTAATCACACTTTCACATTGATTTATGTGTCCTAAGCCCTATTTTACATTTACATCATCATTAATATGCCCCTATTAACCTATATTGTGCATCCTAAGGTATAATTTGATCAAATAACTGACATTCATCATATAAGCCTAATTTTCTTACTTCTCAGCATTCCAGCTAGCAAAAATGGTCCCTGTGGGACCCATTCACCATTAGTGGTGAATTAGTCCCATCTAGGTGGGACCCATTTTCCATTAGTGGCGAATGAGTCCCATTTGAGCTATTTTCGGGGTTTTGAGCTGGAAAAATTAGGTTTTAAGTTTAATTTTTCTTCATGTCAACCTTAGGGATCTAATTAACATGAAAATAAGGTGAATTTCTTATAAAAGCACCTCTCTAAACTCATTTTTACATCTATTAATCCACCAATCTTCCATCTCAAGTCAAGCAACTTATGGTTTTATCATTGCAAGATATCAAGAAAGCTTCTAAAGGCATTCAAGGGTTGAATCTTCATGTTGTGCTACATACTTTCAAGATCTATCATCATGGAAAGGTAATATATTCCATTATTGCATGTTTCATTCCATTCTTTCATCATTTTGGTTTAATTACCTAAACGAGGTTTGACCAAGGCAAACCCCCATGCCCTAACATTCAACATTGCTTCTTCTTTTCTTATGTGTTTGCAGATTTATATCCCTTAGAAGCTTGGAAATTATTGAAGATCAAGTTGCAAGGTTTCTCAAGTCTCCTCTTCATTCAACAAGTCAAAGTACCAGCAAAAACTCATTTTCAGG
Source organism: Sequoia sempervirens (assembly GCA_007258455.2). Lineage (NCBI taxonomy): Eukaryota > Viridiplantae > Streptophyta > Pinopsida > Cupressales > Cupressaceae > Sequoia > Sequoia sempervirens. Next base: position 415,693 of record VDFB02027533.1, on the reverse strand, counting down.
CCTATAAATCAGAATTTTGGAAACGAACACCTATAGGAAGTAAAAGTGCGGATTAGAAGCTTTGGAATCCACCTTTGAAAATTATGAAATTCAAAAGTGGACTCATTCACCATGGGTGACGAATGAGTCCCACCCCAAGGTCATATTTTGGATTTTTACATTTTTGGATACCCTTTTGTCAGAAACAGGTTCTGGTACAGTTTGACAGAATTGGGACTGATTCACCCAAAATGGTGAATGAGTCCCTCTAGGCCTAAAAAATAGCATCAAGAAAATTTCAAATGTAATTTCCAATCTTCATCAAATTTCTAGGTGCACACTTTTATTCTGATTCATTTATGTTGCATATTTCCATTCATTTCTAGATGATTTTGCAATATGCAATGTGTTTTCCAACATAGCATAATTCTTAGATTTTGCATTCATAATCAGTCTTTTAGATCACTTAATAACATTTCATTCACTTCATTTAACTTAAATAACATCATACACATCCTAATTCGAATGAAAAATTAGCATTTTTGGGCCCTATCTCTCTCCTTTTAGGTGAAAATCCCTAGAAGAGCTAGAGAAGTACATAAGAACCAAAAATCTATGGTTGAATACTAAATCTAGAGATTAACCTTGAAATTCAAATAATTCAAGCTAACACCAGATCTAGGATTGAAAATCATTATAATCCTGCCAAAATTAAATTTAAAAAGGGGTGTCCTATGTGAGGAGGACCCATTCACCATAAAGGCGAATGGGTCCTAGCACAACTTTCTAGGACCATGCTTCTAGGGGATGAAATAACATAAAAAACCCAAGTCAAAAATGCAAAGAAAGGGGTGTCCTATGTGGAGAGGAACCATTTTCAACTAAAGGTGAATGCGTCCTAGCACCATTTTCTAAGACCTTGAGTTTTCCAAATTAAATGTCATGCAATTTAATTATTAGGTGTCAAGATAGATCCTTCAGAAGGTGCCATTAATAAGGCTTAAATTTGAATTAAATGGGATAATTAAGCTCAATAAACCACAATTAATTAATTAAACCCTAGATAAGTGTAAAAGTATACTAAAACACTTTACAACACCCTAAATAAGGTAAAATTTGAGTATGTTTTGTTAGAAAGGCCCTAGTTTAATGTGAATGTGTACAATAAATTATGACATTAAATCAAGGCATTATTAGGTTAATTCAATATCACTTATTCCCAAATTAAGTGTGAAAAGGGTTACTTTTTTCGCCACTACATTTTCCCCCCACTTTAGTGAGAGTTTTTTGCCATGACAGACTCACACTAAAGTAGACATTCAAGATGCTTTAGTATACAACAATAACAAAGATACATAGCCATACCCTATCAAAGGCCAAGGAAATAAAGAAAAAAAAAGGATCAAGAACAACCATTCCAACATAGTATGGTACGAGATTGTTTGTTTGTAACATGTGTTTCTCACTCTGGGGTAGTGGAACCTTAGTTTATCCACTAAGTGAGTTGTCCCAATCGTGCGTGCTCACTTTGGTGTAGTGGAACCTCAGTCTATCCACTAGGTGAGTTATCCAAATGAGGTGGAAAATGAGAGAATCATATTAGCCTCCCATACCATACCGAAGTTATCCTCCTAACAACTTTGATAAGGCACCACAATGTATTGCTTTTGTATGCTTTTTAATGTCATTTCTGAGTTTTGGTTAAACGGGATTTCACTTTTTTCATATAAGGTATTCTTCTTAGGGAACATTGTGCTTAATTTCTCCAAGAGAGGATAAGTCAAAGAGTATTAGATCACCACTTATGGGAAGCCTCTCATTTTGCATCATGCCACGAAGGGAGATCATATGCTTAGAAATATCACACTCTTGGAGGACATCAAACCCAATGTTACCACCAAGAAAAGGATACATCACAAGAAAAAATAAAATCACGCCATGAAATATGCCAAAAGATGTTATCGATGTATTCCCCCACTTTAAAGTGGTTACTAACACCATTACTATGAGAAATTTCTTTAAAGTAGCCAATGTTTTGTCCTAATACATGAGATATTTCCTTAGAAAACCATATGCCAAGTAATATGTTTCTGAAATAAAGTTATGCCATGAAATAGGAAGGTAGGGTTTCCCCTAAAACTACATAAGGGATCTATGGATTTGGGGTTAGTATGTCTTTGCTACAATGTTTTTAGAGAGCTTAGAACTATCATCATTCCTAGAATACTCATAGAACTAGAAGAATGACACAAAGAGAGGGAAAACAAAAAAATCCTTCCAGGTCAACATAGAAGAGACCTAAATGTCTCAATGCCATGCATCATCCCCAAAAGGAAAATACAAGACAAATGAAAAATTCTCATGACATAGAGAGGAATGTAGGTAGATATAGAGGAATGTCACAAAAAGAGATAGATACATAAAAAAAACATCACAGTGGATCACATTATGCACATGCAATCACATAAAGAAACACAAAAAAGAAAAATACTAGTAAGGCATATGTGATTCAACCTAAAGTAGGTCATCTACATCCCAATCTCGGTTTGTATAAATGTGTTACCACTATATTTTTGCTATGTTTCATTTTAAGTCATTCACCATTCTATACACCACTCATAGTCTTATGCAGGCGGTATTTTATGTCATAGTTTGAACCTAGGTGATGTTTTATTAGGTTCAATGAACTTTTACCTTTGCCACTTGTGCCTATTTTACATCACTTTTTCACTTTGAAGTCGGGTAGTGTTTTCTATGTTCTGTCGAACTCTCTTTTTCTCTTTGTTTGAAGGTTATCTGTCTAGGTGGTGTTTCACCATGATGTTTGAACTCAAGTGATGTGACCATAAATTGTCTCATATTTTATCAAAGAAAATTATCTATTTCTTCTTAATGCATTAATGTTAAAGTGGATTTGAGTGATGATTGAAAGTTCTTTAGCTTGTTTAAAGTAGAATATAAAGTAAATGTTTGATTTATTTTTAGTAATTAAATGTGATCCAAATTGCCTCTAATATGTCTCCATAAAGTGTTTAAGATGATATAGTGCAGATAAATGAGTTATTAAATAACTCATGGGAAGAAGAAGCTTCATAGACACTTGGAGCAAAAAGCTCTAGACACTTGAAGCAGTTAAATTCTGAAAGCTTTAGAAGGATTTGAAGAAGTAATGAGAAGATATAGAAGAATTCCAACACATTCCTACATTCATGTAAAATTATGGAGCATTAATCATTCAAAAATTAATGGGATGAGTATCTATTTTATGTTTAGTTCAAAGATCTATCACAGTTATTACATTTCATGATTCCTTCTTCCACAAAAGATAACTCAAGCTACCACATCAATAAAATGTTGTTGCATGATTATAGCATGTTATTCATGTTAATGATCAATTATTTTGGAAAGCAAAGTAAAGAATAATTCCTTCATTCATGTGGAGATCTGAAGACCATAAAAATTAGGCATTCAGAAATAGTCAAAAACACAATCTCAGTAAAATAGTGATGTCTCCCACATTTTTCAACGAAATTCAAAATTTCAAAATGATCTAGAAACTAGATTTGAAGATCTAAAAACCCTTTTGAGTATTTGACATGATTTGTAGCAACGAAAGAGTAGTAAGCATCAGAAAATGATTGAGACAAAAGTGGCGTTATGGAGGACAGCAACTTCAAGTTTCTTAAAGTTTCATAAATGACCCCTCAAAATAGGATCTTGGATCCAAATTATTAGTGGATTGATATAGAATATGAATTCTATAAATTCAATGTAATGATTTGATCAAAGGGAGGGAATTAGAAGTTCTTGTTTCAACTTGAGGAAATAGGATAGTTTTAAGTTTCATTTCCAGCAATGTATTTTCAACTTTCTACAGTAAATTTCAATTCAAGCAAGATTTTCATTTCCAGCAAGTGTCAAGTAGTTTATTCTTTTCAATTCATGCAAGTGTTCCTTAGATTATTTTTATTTCATGCAAATTCCCTTTCATGCAAATAGGATTTATTTCATGCAAGTAGAATACTCTGTAGACTAGATTGTCGAACAAGTTTTCTACTTTCTCTCTTGCATACAACTGTAAGGAAAATCAGACGCAGAAAAAAATTCTCCTAACATCAATACCTCAGAGAATAATGTAGATATACTTTTAATTTTTCCAATTAGGGTATGTGCAGGATCATCATGGAAAAAACAGGCCCTTAAGTGGCAACAAATTTAGAAAAATCAGAGTTAGGAAACTTGACGTAAAAATTTGAATAAGTTATCTATATTATTTCAAAAATATGTAAGAATAGAATCTGTAGTAAATTGAATTTAGATTCCAAACTACTAGGTTTATTTTTATTTTTTTAAATCTATTTGGTGAAAATTTGAAATTTTAATGTAGTAGTACTTAAATTTCAGGGAAAAAATAAGAAGTAGGTGTCTATCTGACCACCCTAACCACAATAAAATGATAATATTTTTTTAAAATTTTAGACATAAGTAGAGGACTCATGTCCAAATGTGATGCATATTTTTGCAAGTAAATAATTAATTATGAATTTTTATTACAACTTTAAAAAATATAAAAACTCATATGTCTAACCAATGGTCAAAACTTCATGAAATTCATTTTTTATTTTTTAATCCTATAGTATGCAAAGCATAGAATGTGATGCATGTTTTGGATTCCTAAAACGTGATATTGTTTGAAAGCTATAGATGTTTTTCAATCAGCCTATCAATCAATACTTTAGTCGTAATTCAAATACAAAATGGGGTGATCCCATAATAGTGGTTTACAATTTTTGGCCAAACTGGACACTGAAATTATTATTTTTAACTAAATTTTCACATTTGGGCACCTATAGCGGCTAAACTGTGAGGAATTTGAAGATGGTGCAAACTAGAGTCTCATCAAATTTTGTCTGTAGATTCTTAAAATATTTTTTTCAAAATTTTTGGAATCAATTTGTACTTCTTTTTCCATCTCCCATGAAAATTGATTTTTTTCAGAAAACAACATTTTTAAAAAGTGACGCACACCGTATAATGCATAACTTTTTTTCCATGAAGGATAAAATTCTAATTCTTTCAAATTTAGATTTGTAACTTTGATATCTAGTTCTTCCACTTGGTTAAATAGTTTTTTATTAAATATTTTTTCCTTAATCAAGTTTCAAAGTTAAACAAATTACAATTCAGACATAGCGCGACCGATAACGCGTAACTTTTTTTGTATATGTCAAAAATTTTATTTTTTTTTTTGTTGGATCAAGGACTTCAATATCTGGTGCACTCATATTTTTCAATTTTTTTTTTAATAACATTCTATTTTTCCACATGTGAAGAACAAAGAAATTCATTTTCGATGAAAAACCTATGTTTAATAAAACTTAAAAAACAAATACATAACAAAACCAAAACATATTAAAAGTATATTCATTCGATAGCTTGTTATGAGGAATACCATAATCATTTGAAATAAATTTTAAATGAATTCATTTGATCCCCCAAAAGCTAAATCAAAAGTGATTTTTTATCAGCATTTTGATAGGTGTAAAGGAGACACATTTATAGGTATGGTTTAAAACTAGCGACGTTTTATCCAAGGGGGTTTGATCTAAGGTGATTTGATCAAACCCTCTTCAATTGGAATCCTTAAAATGGAATTTTTTAAGGCTTAAATCATTATATTTTCTAAAAATATGTGATTTCAGCTAAAATTCGCTCCTCTCAGGAATTGTAAACCACTATTATGACAGACCTAATGAATAATAATTATTTATTAAATTCAAAGTAAAGCATAGTTTATATTGGTGGAAAGTTGAGAATCTCTTTTACAAACCCTTTTCATTTCATTAATTTTGGGTTAAAAAAATTCATCAGCCACATACCCTACAAATACCCATCTTATTGCCACTTTTTGGCCCATCATGATCATGCACATACCCATTACAGTTCAATTAAGATGCACTATGAAGTAGATAACAGAAACAAAGTATTTGACAAACACACAAGAACACCAGATATACGTGGGAAAACCCTTACAGGAGAAAAACCCACCACACCAAGAGAAATCGCTTTGTATTACAATAATAAAGATTACATACAAATGCCAGCCTTATCTTTCTGGTGTCTGTTTATAGCAATATTCACCATGAACAATCTTGTACAGGAACCTTCAAGTTATAGTCTTTTCAGATTAGATTACATTTACTGATCATACAACCACCCAGCAATCCATCGATCCAACCAACCAATCACAATCTGCAATCACCAAGTATATCCATGTTGTTCCATGTCCGTCGAGCTTCCTCACAGAACTATCACAATGAACAATCTTCCAACTGTTCAGATTCGGCTTCTCCTATTGGTCCACGAGACTCCACATAGGACTATCAAATGGTCAAAAGAGATTCAAGCTTTGTTGGCATCTCGGTAAGACACTAACAGTGTCTCCCCAATGCCCAAAAGTTTCATATCAATGTTGCCAAGAGTTATCGTTATTGCCAGGATGTTCCACAAAGCTTACAACTTGTATCGGCTTCATTTTTCCTTTTGGCAAGACTATCACTCTCACCAAGACATCTCAACGAGCCTCCTTGTGTTACACCGAAGCACCAAATAGTTAGCGAGACCTATCGCTTTCGCCAGGACCTCATGCTGAGTCATTCAGGTTATACCGAAGTCACATGTTATGCCGAGCTCCAATCACCAATTGGCAAGACTTAACACCTTCGCCAAGAGTTCTTATTGAAGACATATATGTTACACCGATGACCACCATTCACCAAGACCTATATCGAAGACTTTACTCTGAGGTCTTTAAGCTATACCAAGACCACCACTCGTTGCCAGGAGTCACATCGAGAGAAAACTTTAACATCGGCGAGACATTAACACTTCACCCAGACTTCATAACGAAACCTTAGTGTTACATCGATAACTCTCAAGTGTGTCCCCGTTGACATGACTTTCATCTATCGCTAAGACCTCACACTGGGATCTTTATGTTATCGTGAAGACATCATATGTATTCCTATCAGTGAGACATTCACAGTTCGCTGGGACTTCTTCCCGAGTGTTGAAGTCACTCTAAAACCCCCAGTCACTATGAGTCTCCCCGACACCCGATATAATGGCCTGTCGGCCAGAGGTCTCCACGCTATGAGAGTTTACAATGACTGCTTCTTGTCACAGCAATAGACTCCATAGTGAAAACTTTCGATGAGACAAAAGCTAGGTCACAGCGACCTGTACAAAACATGATGTTCCAAACTGCTAGTTGGCCAGATAGAAGAACTGTCACACTGACTTGGCTCCAATGGATGTTTCAGCTTGTGATGATTGAGGCATACTTTTTCAACAATCTCCCACTTGACAAAGATCACATAGGCACCTCCAGAGCACAACATAACTTACTGAAAATCATGGGCATTGAGGCCCATTGAACTGGCACACCACCTAAACTTGTTTGTGCTCACTGGCTTCGTCAATGACTCTGCAACATTCTCCAGAGTATCAACCTTTTCCAAACTAACCTTTCCATCCTCCACCATATCTCGTACAAAGTGGTACTGTACATCAATATGTTTCATCTTGACATGGAAAGTAGGGTTCTTTGCCAAAAAACTGCACTCTAACTGTCACAGAAAATAGTTATTTCCCCTACATCAAAACCAATGTCAGAACACAAACGTTTCAACCAAACTACTTCTTTACAAGCATGAGTAGCTTCCATGTATTCAACCTATGTAGTGGACAAAGCGACTACAACTTTCCGCTTACTCATCCAACTCACTGCACCACCATTCAACATGAAAATGTATCCACTGGTGGACCTCTTGCTGTCAATGTCCCCTACCCAATCAGAATCTACATAACCACAAATGCTGAGAGTCCTCTGTGATTCAACCAAGTTCCCATGGTAACACAAAGCAAAATTTGAAGACCCCTTCAAATATCTAAACACTCTCTTCATAGCATCCCAATGCGTTCTTCCTAGATTAGCCATAAATCAACTAAGAACTCCCACTACTTGGGAAATGTCTAGCCTTGTACAGACCATTGCATACATGAGACTGCCAACCGCACTAGCATAGGGTACACTAGTCATGTCCTCCATCTCAGTATGAGATTTTGGACAGTCCTCAATAGATAGCTTCGTTCCCTACAAGACTGGAACCACTAGTTGTTTGCAATCATTCATACAAAATCTCTCAAGAACAATCCTGATATACTTACTCTGACTGAGCCATAGTTTTCTATTCTTCTTGTCCCTGGTTATCTCCATCCCTAGAATATACCTTGTTGCACCAAGATCTTTCATTTCAAACTTAGCAGACAATTGAGACTTAAGATCAGAAATCATTAGCTTACTATTGCCTATGAACAACATATCATCCACATAGAGAGCAATAATAAGTACTCAATCACTTTCAACTTTATAATATACGCAGTGATCAGATTTGATGTCACAAATCCCAAAGACAATACAAAAGTATCAAATTTCTGGTACCACATTCTAGATGACTACTTTAACCCATACAGAGACTTCTTTAATTTGCATACCAATTTTTCTTTACCTTTCTCAATAAAGTGCTCAGGTTGGGACATATAGATTTCTTCTTCAAGATCACCATGAAGAAATGTTGTCTTCACATCCATCTGTTCGACCTCTAAGTCATACGCTGCTGCAAGTGACAAAACAAATCTGATAGATGTCAACTTTTCTACAGAAGAAAATATTTCCCCATAATCGATTCCCTCTACCTGGGAATAACCCTTTGCAACTAGTCTCGCTTTTTACTTTTATACACTGCCATCTAGACCAATCTTCTTCTTAAATACCCATTTGTAGCCAACAACCTTTCTGCCTTTAGGCAAGGGCACCAGACTCTAGGTTTCATTATTTTCCAATGATTCCATCTCTTCATTCATGGCTTTCAACCAAGAGTCTGAATTAGAAATTCTAAATGCCTCCTTTATAGTCCTAGGTTCATCAATGCTAGAAATTAAAGCATAGGAACAAGTAGAATCAATCAAAGAGAACCCATACCTATCTAGTTTTTTTCTTTCATGGGTTGACCTCCTCACTTGTTGAGGCTGAGGTTCTTCTTCTTCAGAACTTTCAGAACTGCTTGAGCTCTCCTCAGTTTCAAGTACATTTTGAATTTTCAATTCTTCTTTCTCTAGTGTAGGAGGAATTAATACTACATCCTTATTGTTTTCTAACTTTGTCTCTGACTGTAGATCCAAAGTGGGAGGTTTCAGCTCACGAAAGATTACACTTCTGCTGTATACAACCTTCTCTGTATCAGGATTCCAAAGCTTGTATCCTTTTCTGAGAGCACTATAGCCAATAAAAATATATTTGACAGCCTTGTTCTCCAGTTTAGATCTTTTCACATCCAACACATGAGCATATGCCTCACAGCCAAAAACACAAACATGTCTAAGAGAGGGCTTCTTACCAGACCACGCTTCCAAAGGTGTTTTCTCAAAAAGAGCAGAATTTGGAGAATGATTAATTAGGTAACATGCAGTAGATACAACCTCAGCCTGGAAATTCTCCTCCAAGCTAGCACGACTGAGCATACTTCATGCTCTCTCCATCACTGTCTGATTGAACCTTTCTACAACTCTATTTTGCTGTGGAGTATAAGGTGTAGTGTTATGTATTTTAATCCCATGGTCTTTACAGTATCTTTCAAATTCATCAGAACAGAATTCACCGCCATTATCAGTCCTTAAGCATTTTATTTTTCTTTCAGTATGATTTTCTACAAAGTTCTTAAATTCCTTAAATCGACTGAACACTTCTGATTTACTTTTCAAAAAATAAACAAATGATCTTCTTGAATAATCATCAATGAAAGACACATAGTATCTTGATTTAGACAAAGAAGGAACATCTACTGGACCAAATACATCCAAATGAATATAATCTAGCAAACTAGAAGATTTATGAGGACTGGAATAAAATGAAACACGGTGTTGTTTTCCATATATACAATGCTCATAGAATTCAAATTCGAGATTACAATCTTCAAGCCCCTCAACCAGGTTTTTATTCTTCAAGGTTTTTAAACCTTTTTCTCCTATATGGCCTAACCTATGATGCTAGAGCATAGTCTTCTCTGCTGGAAGTTTAACTTCCATAGAGTTTACATAATTAGGGATATTTCCCTCTTTACCTTCGTGAGTAGCTTTCAGTGACTTTCCAGAGACACTGTTACATTGAACAACATGTGCATCCAGCTTGTACAGGGTACCAATTCGAGCACTTTTAGCTAGCACCATTGAACATCTAGTCATCTTGCAGCCATTTCCATAGAACGTAACTTGTACTCCAATATCATTCAGCATACTTACAGAAAGTAAGTTTTGAGCTAGACTTGGTATATGCATTACATTATTGATTCCCTTCACTTTGCCATCAGGGAATTGGATTATGACTCTTCCACGACCAACAATCTCTAAAGTTGAATCACTTGCCAAGTACACCTTTCCACCATTGTATTCTTCATACTTCATAAACCACTCTCTATGAGATGTCATGTGGAAAGATGCACCAGAATCAATCAGCCAGACATCATCTGATGCCTGAGTAGCCGAGGCTGCAATGAAGGCGTTACCATCACTATGAGAAGAACCATTATCAAAAGAGCCCTTCTTCTTCTTTTTCTCCTCTTTACAATCCTTTCAGACATGACCAGGTTTCCCACAGTTCTAGCACTTCACCTTGGACTTCTTGCTAGAAGAATTTGATCTCCCCTCTGATTTAGATTTGGACTTCTTGTCCTTCTTCTTGCCTTTCTCTTTTGACCTTCCTCTAACAGCAAGAGCTTCCTTCACCATCTCAGAAGATTTCCTTCTCATTTCTTCTAATAGCAAAGAACCAATAACATCTTCCATCTTGAAGCTGGATGTTGTACTCCCAATAGCCATCACTAGATGATCCCATGAGTCTAGCAAAGAACACAATAATAGCATACAATGATCCTCTTCTTCAATTTTTACACCAACAGATGTCAATTGAGCAATTAGCATATTAAATGCATTCAAATGATCAGCTACAGATCCTCCTTCCTGCATTCTCAAAGAATACAGCTTCTTCCTCAGGAACAGTTTATTCACCAAGGACCTCCCTTGATAAATAGACACCAGTCTATTCCACAAAGAAGAGGCAATCTTCTCCTCATGCACATTCAGAAGAACTGAGTTTTCCAAACAGAGCCTTATCAGCCCTTTAGACTTCTTATCTGCAAGGTCCCAATCTTCTTGCTTCATGCCTGTAGGTTTAGTTCTAGACACTGCAAGCCACAAATCATGATCAACTAGAAGATCCTCCATCTTGAGTTTCCACAACTCAAAGTTACTGCTGTTGAAATTTTCTATTTCAAACTTTCTAGACGTGCTAGCCATCTCAACCTATAAGTAGAAATAACAAACTCTACAAGACTCCCACTAAACAAAATTGACTCAAAAAACCCAATGTACCCACAAGGATAGCACAACTGGCTAGGCTCTGATACCACTTGTAAGGAAAATCAGATGCAGAAAACAATTCTCCTAATGCCAATACCTCAGAGAAGAATGTAGATATACTTTTAATTTTTCCAATTACAGTTCAATTAAGATGCACTATGAAGTAGATAACAGAAACAAAGTATTTGACAAACACATAAGAACACCAGATATACGTGGGAAAACCCTTACGAGAGAAAAACCCACCACACCAAGAGAAATCACTTTGTATTACAATAATGAAGATTACATACAAATGTCAGACTTATCTTTCTAGTGTTTGTTTACAACAACATTCACCATGAACAATCTTGTACAGGAACCTTCAAGTTACAGTCTTTTCAGATTAGATTACATTTACTGATCATACAACCACCCAACAATCCATCGATCCAACCAACCAATCACAATATACAATCACCAAGTATATCCATGTTGTTCCATGTCCATTGAGCTTCCTCACAGAACCGTCACAATGAACAATCTTCCAATTGTTCAGATTCGACTTCTCCTATTGGTCCACGAGACTCCACATAGGACTGTCAAACGGTCAAAAGAGATTCAAGCTTTGTTGGCATCTCGGTGAGACACTAGCAGTGTCTCCCCAATGCCCAAAAGCTTCATATCGATGTCGCCAAGAGTTATCATTATCGCCAGGATGTTCCATAGAGCTTACAACTTGTATTGGCTTCAGTTTTCCTTTCGGCAAGACTATCACTCTCGCCAAGACATCTCAACAAACCTTCTTGTGTTACACCGAAGCACCAAATAGTCGGTGAGACCTATCACTTTCGCCAGGACCTCACGCCAAGTCATTCAGGTTATACCGAAGTCACATGTTATGCTAAGCTCCAATCACCAGTTGGCAAGACTTAACACCTTCACCAAGAGTTCTTATCGAATACATATATGTTACACCAATGACCACTGTTTGCCAAGACCTATACTGAAGACTTTACTTCGAGGTCTTTAAGTTATACCGAGACCACCACTCATCGCCAGGAGTCACACCGAGAGAAAACTTTAACATCGGCGAGACATTAACACTTCACCCAGACTTCATAACGAAACCTTAGTGTTACATCGATGACTCCTGAGTGTGTCCCCGTCGGCATTACTTTCATCTATTGCTAAGACCTCACACCGAGATCTTTATGTTATCATGAAGAAATCATATGTATTCCTGTCGGTGAGACATTCACAGTTCGCTAGGACTTCTTCTCGAGTGTTGAAGTCACTCTGAAACCCCCGGTCGCTACGAGTCTCCCCGACGCCTGATAGAATGGCCTATCAGCTAGAGGTCTCCACGTGGTGAGAGGTTACAATGATTGCTTCTTGTCACAGCGATAGACTCAACAGTGAAAACTTTTGGTGAGACAAAAGCTAGGTCACAACGACTTGTACAAAACATGATGTTCCAAACTGCTAGTCGGCCAGACATAAGAACTATCACACCGACTTGGCTCCAATGGAGGTTTCAGCTTGTGATGATTGAGGCATACTTTTCCAACAATAGCCATGGACACCGCCTTGGATTGATAAATTAAATGATGAGGATTACAATGACCCCATTATTTTTGGCGTCGTTGCCAGGGATAGGTGTCATTAGGGAAGGGAGAAAATTAGTTTGGCAGCCTTTTAGATTTAGAAGTTCCTCAAGAAATATTTATCTCTCCAAACCCCCCCAAAAATACCAGTTCTAAAGAGAAACCCCCCTATTGATTTCAAAATATCCTTAGTTGGAGGACCATCACTCCAAATCCTAGCAAAGGATATTTCTTTAAGGACAGAATTGATGGATTATTGCTTGCAAGAGGTGCATAATACAATGAAGAGATCTTATCTTCATTACAAAAGCTTGCAAGAAAGAAATGATGAGACCATAAATTGTCTCATATTTTATCAAAGAAAATCATCTATTTCTTCTTAATGCATTAATGTTAAAGTGGATTTAAGTGATGATTGGAAGTTCTTTAGCTTGCTTAAAATAGAATATAAAGTAAATGTTTGATTTATTTTTAGTAATTAAATGTGATCCACATTGCCTCTAATATGTCTCCATAAAGTGTTTAAGATGATATAATGTAGATAAATGAGTTATTAAATAACTCATGGGAAGAAGAAGCTTCATAGACACTTGCAACAAAGAGCTCCACACACTTGAAGCAGTTAACTTCTGAAAGCTTTAGAAGGCTTTGAAGAAGTAATGAGAAGATAGAGAAGACTTCCAACACATTCCTACATTCATGCAAAATCATGGAGAATCAATCATTCCAAAATTAATGGGATGAGTATTTGTTTCATGTTAAGTTCAAAGATCTCTCACAGTTATTACATTTCATAATTCCATCTTCCACCAAAGATAACTCAAGCTACCACATCAATAAAATGTTGTTGCATGATTATAGTATGTTATTCATGTTAATTATCAATTATTTTGGCAAGAAAAGTGAAAAATAATTCCTTCATTCACGTGGAGAACTGAAGACTTCATAAAAATTAGGCATTCAGAAATAGTAAAAAATGTAGTCTTAGTAAAATAGTGATATCTCCCTTGGTTCTCAACGAAATTCAAAAATTCAAAATGATATAGAAACTAGATTTGAAGATATAAAAACCATTTTGAGGATTTGGCATGATTTATAGTAGGGAAGGATCAGTAAGCGTCAGAAAATGATTGAGACAAAAGTGGTGCGATGGAGGACATCAACTTCAAGTTTCTTAAAGTTTCATAAATGACCCCTCAAAATAGGATCTTGGATCCACATTCTTAGTGGATTGATATAGAATATGAATTATATAAATTAAATTTAATGATTTTATCAAAGGGAGGGGATTAAAAATGCTTGTTTCATCTTGAGGAAATAGGATAGTTTTAAGTTTCATTTCCAGCAATGCATTTTCAACTTTCTACAGTAAATTTGAATTCAAGCAAGATTTTCATTTCCAGCAAGTGTTAAGTAGTTTAGTATTTTCAATTCATGCAAGTGTTCCTTAGATTAGTTTTCTTTCATGCAAATTCCCTTTCATGCAAATAGGATTTATTTCATGCAAGTAGAATAGACTGTAGAATAGATTGTCAAACAAGTTTTCTACTTTCTCTCTTGCATACAGCCATGGACACTACCTTGGATTGATAAATTAAATGATGAGGATTACAATGACCCCATCATTAGGTGCATATTTGTGAAGTTCACCAAACTCCCCACTTCATTGCTTGTAGATGTTTGTTTTCAAATTTTTGAAATACGGTTATATTGGAAGTGGTGACGTGAAAAGTATCACATGTTATGAGGTGAGTTAAGGAATTAAATGTTCATTTGCTTCCATTTTTTTTCGTGAAATCAAGCTTTAATAAATTAAAGTGTTGGAAAATTATTCTCATTACAAAATTCTCTGGAGACAAACTAGAGAAGATGTGAAGTTCAAGTTGTAGTGTCTACCATTGAGGTATTTTTAGGTTTCATTCATTTTGGTCTATTCTCTAGATTGTTTTTTTCTGCATTGTAGAAAACATCTATTGTCAGAAACTGTTATTTCTTATCCATGGCAAGGGTTAAATACATGAGTTGTGAATATATATCTGGGTTAACATATGAGGGTCCAAAAATTGGTGATACTTGCCTAGGGCATGTTAGTTTGGATGAATTACAAAATAAATTCAATAAACCCAATCCTCCACCCATGATTTAACGAGTGATAAATAGTGGGTTAGTTGAAGCCGCTTCATTTCCCATAGCTCTGCAATGCCCTAAACTCATTCAGGAATGCATAATACATTATAATTCAAAGACACGAGAGGTTAGAACTGAAGACAATAGACTTGTTTTGAAGGTTCAAAGGTCCAATTTTGTGTCTTTATTAAGGCTTCTAGAGAGGAATATTCACCAATGAACATGACACATTCCAAAATTGAATTCACCCCAAAGAAAGGGGTTTATAGGAATGTGATAGCAATGAATTGGCTGGCCAAACCAAAGAAGGGTAAGTCCCAATTGCCTCATAACTTACACAGATATTATTTTGTAGAAGTGGCTGACATTGTGGTGTTGTTGCATAGGGTTAGGGGAAATGAAAATGTTCACAGATTTTAAGAATGGATGTATTTCTTTATCTAGATTATTTTGAGTGGATAACAATTCCTCAATTGGGCAGAGATTATTAGTGATCCCTTGCATGAGTTAATGACATTTTTCACCCTTAACAGATTTTTCTATATGTCCTCATTTCTAATATATTCCATTTCCAGCACTAGACCTTGGCCTAGGTTAAGACCAAGTGATTTGCCTCCTGAAAAAGTGGCAATTTATGATTATCATGAAAAAATTTAGCTTCACAAGATCTTTCAACATTTTAGAAGGGTGACTAACACTTTCTTTATGAGGATGGTTAGGGAGATACAAGGATGTCCTATAATGCAACTATCACTTGAAGCAATGCAGTTTGTTGAATTCTATGGCAGCTATTTCATTCAATTCCAAATATTCTCATAAATTTGGGTTGGTGGATATGCTCGATTCCCTATAAAATACACCAAGTATCCATAAGAAAAATGGGTGATTATTGAGTTAAGTAGGCAATTGGTTGATGTTAACAGATTATGCCAAGATAGGAAAAGATTGACACTCTGTTTCCCTTTTGGTTTTGGTGCATATAGTTGTCAATCAATGTTAGATGCTCTAAATATTAAGAAAGAATTGTCCAAGTACAACATTTCTTCATATGATGAGTGAGTCCCCTTTGATTTAAAGGATTTCATTAAAAATAACTTGAAATTAAGCCCTAATTTTTTCCATCAATCTAGCCTTGAAGATTATTGGGCTGACTATTTCAATGAATATGAGGTAAGAAGGAGTTGGATGAGGTTGACATTGGAATAGATAATAATTTATGATTGAAGTGGGATTTATAGGGAATTGTGGAAGATGGGTTTGACATTGTAGACCCAGTGCATACCGAATTGATAGAGAACCGACCTATTCCTACTATGGACTAGAATTTCAAAGAAAAAGAAACCATTAAAGCAAAAAGTTTTGATGTTTTGACTAGAACACAAGAAGGGGTGAAAAAGAAGAAAACTGAGCAATCCCTTCCTCACACTAGGTTTAAAAATTCATAGCCTACTAAAGGATCTTCTCAGGCCTCTGCTAGCAGGCAATTAGTTAGCAATGTTTCTCAGTCTTTACCCTCTGGAGCCTAAGGAGGTGGTGATGAATATCCACCAAAAAATAATGTGTATTCAAAAATTTGTAGAGAAGATATCTTCAGCCTGCCTACTCTGGAGAAAGAGAATGAAGGAGAAGAAGAAGAGGAGGGTTTAGATACCCTAAATATCAATTTCTCTCCATCCTAAGATGAATCACTTGTTACAGAGGTCGACACATCTTAGAGGTAACAAACAATTGCACCTCCAGTGGACACTCTTCCAATCACTAGGACATTTTTTGAGTCTGCAAGTTTGAAGGAAACCAAGGTTTCAGTAACTCCAACTTGGTTGGAGGATTCATTGTCATGGAAAAGGAAAGCTATAGAGCCTAGCTTCCCTAAACAGGATATGGTGGGTTAGCTATTACAGAAAAATGCAACCACAAAACCTAAGAAATTGAAGACTACTACTATGTTGATCAATGATACAAAATCAAAGAGACACCAAATAGAAATTGCACACCCTTTGGTGAAAAGATATGTTTCTCAAGCAGCTTCAAGTGACTTTGAAGTGAACATGGTAGAACTCAGTCCTCCTACTAGATATGGGAATGTTCATATTTTCAAGTGTCTATAGCCAGGATGGTTGAGAGATCAAATAAGGATAAAGAAAGTAAAAGTGAGTTGAAAGATCAGGTTTGTAACTTGACTAAATGCTTAAAGTCTATTTCTGAGATTCTTCCTCGACCTCTCTCTCAAGTCGATTCTTCTGTAGAATCACTCACTATAGTTGGAAATGAGGCCTTGACTAAAATTAAAAGTTGTCAAAGCCTAAGAAGGGCTGCAAATGATTGGATTGAGTCTCTAGTTAAGAAGGGAAGCCTTTTCATTACTAAATTCATAAAAAAATTCAAGAGATGAATGCTTTGAAAAGAACCTTAGGGGAAGAGATCATTTCAACTGAAAAAGAGGAGAAGCTATGGAATAATTATCTAATTGAATTAAAGTTAATGTTGAGCTTAGACAAGGAAAATTTGGCTGCAAACCAAGTTATACCAAATTCTTTAGACACTCGTTATCTGTCATGGACTAAAGGGGTGGAGTGGAAGTTACAGATTGCTAAACAAAGTGTGTAAAAACTTAAGGAAATGGTCAATGAATGCACTGACGTTTCAGATGAAGCATTGAGTACCTTGGTGGCTCTTGGTTTCCTCCAAGATAAAGGTGAAATGAGGAATGAAATGGATGTTCGAAACCTAATAGATGGTTTCCAAAAAATGGTCAAGGAGATTCTTGATTCACCCTTCCTTAATGTTTGAAACTTGTAGAAACTTAGTGAATTACACCTGGTCTCATCTCAGGCAATTGACCTCATGAAGGTTTGTGAGCATTGCATGGAAATAACTAAGGACAACCATCTAGAGTGGAAGGCTAGGATGAAAAACTTAATCATTCCTCAGCATAAGGATCTGATGCAGATCCTCAAAGCTTTCCAAGTGTGGTGAAAGAAACCTTTGGCAACCCTAGAAGCTAGAAATGAAGTGATGCCATTGTGATGGGTTAGCTTCCCTTTCTTTCTATTATGTGTCTTTTTGTTTGATCAGCCTCAAACATGAAGAGGTAGTTTTCATCTGCCTATTTAATGTATCTATTTTCATATGTTCTCTCTCTAGACATATTTTTGAATATGGTTATTAATGAAACTATTGTTTTGTCTGTGTGCAATTCAGTTGTGAAGTAATTTGAGTTCTTAAATTTGTGTGTTTTAGAATATCTAATGCATGTCTTATCTTTGTGTAAGTAATGCATTTATTCATAATTGATTTCATTTCTCAATAGTAATGGGCATGCTTTTTATTTCTGGTGATTAATTAGTCTTTGTGTTGATACATCTTATTCTTTGGATCTCACACCTAATATTTGGGAATTTTTATAATATTGGGTACACTTTTCTTGCTTTCTGGTTAAAAGCATACATGGTATTTATTTTTAATAGTTTAATTCATTGAAAATTATGTGAGGGAGCTATACCTCGATAAAATTTATAGAATATTCATCTTTGTTAAGGGGTTGATATTTAGAGATGTTTAGCTAATTTCGGCACCTTTCGAGTATTGAATTATGATTTCTCAAGGTTCCCAATCTATTAGCCAATAGATGTTTGGTGACTCCACTAGAGAATCATATTGTAAGGTCCTGGCTATCTTGTATGGACATATTTCATGAGTAATTTAATTAACCCTGGGTTTTCATAGATTTACTAGAGGGGAAAGAAGTAGGGGAATTTCTAATCCTATTTTTGAAACCTTGCAAAGAAGTGATTTCTCTTATATTATTCCCTCTAGGTGAAGGGTTGGGGTGAGGAGTGGATCTACCTCACCTACTAGAAAACCTGTTAATCATTCTACCTCCCATGCTCTTGTTTTACATGATACTATTTTACCAGTTGTGATTAATTTCCCCTTAATATGGCTCAAAATCTTGTCCCTTTGGGTGCTACTATTGGTCCTTAGCAATTAGGTAATAATTTGCATGATTTACCCAAGGGGTCATGTAAGAATTTTCCTAAATTTTGGGGAGATGGGAAAATTTCACCTAAAGAACACATTAATGCCTTTTTTTGCTGCACTTTGTGTGCTTGTAGTACAGGAAGATGTAGTCATTAGCTTGTTTGTAGAATCTTTAGCTAATGTAGAAAAACAATATTTTTATCAGCTTCCCCATGGAGGTATCACAAATTGGGCCACTATGCGTAGCATGTTTGAAGTCAGGTTCAAAAGTGCAGATGATGAACTAGCATTGATAGCAGAGGTCACTCATATGAAGAAGGAAGCAAATGAGCCTATGGGAGATTTTGTGGCTAAGTTCAATAGAATAATAAACCAAATTAAGGTTTCTAAAAGACCTTCTATAGAAATGTAGAAGTGTTTCTTTATTAATGCACAACATCTTGATATTGTTCTTCTCTTAAAGAGGCAACCATTGAACACTCTTGAGGCTACACAAGCATTGGTTGTTGAATTAGAAGATGATTTTATTTCAGTTGGAAAATGGAAGCAAGAATTGCATACGAACAAGGCACTCCCTAATACTTCTTCTGATCCTATGATCCAAATATTGGCTAATGACATAATTTCCATCAAAAGGAAGATGTCGAAAGGTAATCAAATCTATCAAGATATTCCTAGGAAGACAAATTTTCAGCTAGGGAATAAGACACTACCTTTACCTCCAACTCAATAGAGGTTGGCAATTGAAGCTCATCCGCCAGAAAATAAGAAGAATATGTGTGTCTTTCACCTCATATCTGATCATGATGGTGTTGACTACCCTGAAATGATTAGGTTTATTCAATTAACTACTACTAAATAAGTCATTGAAGAAATCACAGAGGAAGGAACTTCATCTAATCAATATGGCGACTTTGCAAATGAATACTTAGAATATGAACCTGACGATGATAGAGGAGGAGATGTGTACATTACTTTGGATGATGCTACCTATGCTACCATCACTCAAAGCCAACAAAATCACAATCAAAAGGGTACTCCTAGTTCTCCTAAATTTTTACTTACAAAAGCTAGTGCAACCTCCAAGGGTGAAAATGCTTCACAAAGTATGGTCAATAGCTCCCATAAAAATCCCATTGCATCACCCCCTGAGGGTCAAACATGGAATTTTGATATTGTGGAATTTTTTAAAGCTACAAAAATCCATATTTCTTAGGCTAAATATTTAAAGATGAACCCTAAAGAGCTTGATAAGTTGATTGAATACGTTAGGCCATGACGTTTGGAATCGCATGCAGGCCTTGATGAAGCAAAAATTAAATCTTAGGACTTAGCTACTAATGTTGCATCCTATAGTAAAATTTCCTCTTCATCAACCTCTGATGAAAAACCATACTCATTCTATTTATCATTATTTGTAAATGGGTTCAGAGTTAACTATTGCGTCATTGATTTAGGTGCTTTTGATAATGTTATGCTTGCAGAAATTGCTAAAGCCCTGGGATTAGAAATGACCAAGACCTTTAGGAAGTGTTATTAAATGGATTCCAAGAAGGTGCCTTTACTCAGATAGATTAAAGATGCTCAAGTTGTGTTGGCTGCTTATCTGAACAAGTGACTCAAGCTCACCATACTAGTTGTGGATATACCTACTAGTTATGGTATGCTTTTGAGTAAGAGTTTTTATAAAGACATGGGGGCGACATATAGTTAGATTGGTCATATGCCACTATAACTATTGGAAAAGAGAAAGTATACCTCAAACCTGAGTCAAAGGAAAAAATAATGGTGCTCAAGGCTAAAGACCCTAAAGTACAAATCTTGTGTGAAGAAAATGAATTTGGAAACTATATGCTCTTCTCTGGAGAAGAAAAGGAGGATGATGCACATATTCTAGATTCAGAACTTGAGCTTTGGGTGATGGAATTTGATGGAAGTTGTTCTCATGATGTGTCAAGAGCATGAGTCATTCTCATTTTCCCTTTTGGTGAGCAATTCCCTTTTTCTTATAAACTAGAATTTGAAAATACAAACAACATTGCTGAATATGAAGCCCTTTTTTTAGGGTTAATTGAAGCTAAGGGTATGGGAATAAAGATTCTTAAAGCTTTGGGAGATGCTAAAACTAATTGTTAAGAAAGCACATAATATTTTCAGTGTTAAGAATGAAAGGTTAAAGCATTATCGGAACCGAGTCTAGGATGCCATTGAAATTTTTTATGCCTTCTCAATAGAAGCTATTCCTAGGGAACTTAACACAAAGGCTGACTCATTAGCAGTTTCTGCCTCTCTACTCCTCTCGCATTCAGAGTTCAAAAATAATTCCTACAGGATTGAATTAGTTTATCGTCCTAGTGTTCCAGACAACATCAACCATTGGCAAGTCTTTGAAGACAACAAAAAAATTCACACTTTCTTAGAAAATGTTGGGGCTTTTGCTCAAATCTTCTTTGAAGGAAGTGATAATCAATGTAAATTTTTTTGTCCTAATAGTGTGGTTGTCACCAAGATTAGGTTATTCAGTTAAAATTAAATAAAATTCCTAAAAGATTAGTTTCTCTTGAGGACTTGTTTGATCGCCACAATCATTTTGTAAAGAAGAAAATGAGCTATTTTGTTGGACACTCCGATGGTTTTGAGGTAGTGAATATTGGGGACTCCAACTCTCCTAAAATGGTCTACATTGGGAAATGTTTCTCTTCAGAAGAGAAGTATAAATTGATACCTTGTTAACTAAATATAAAGAAGTCTTTGCTTGGTGCTATGATGATCTAAAAAATTTCATGGATGGAAAATTTCAGCATCACATACCACTTAAGAGGGGAAAGCTTCTTTTAGATAAAAATAGAAGAAATAGAATCCCATGGTAACTGCTGCAATTTTTAAGGAGATTGACAAAATGCTCAAGGCATGGATTATATATGCTATACATCATTCTACTTGGGTAGAAAATATTGTACCAGTTTGCAAAAAGAATGGGGAGATTTGGATATGTGTTGACTTCAAAATTCTTAACTAGGCATCACTTAAGGATAATTACTTTCTACCTAATATGGACCATATATTGCAAATAGTTGTTAGTTTGAAGACGATGTCTATGTTAGATATATTTTTGGGTTATAACTAGATCAGTGTTGCGGGAGAGGATCAACACAAAATGACATTCACTACTCCTTGGGGAATTTTTTCCTATAATCAAATGCCATTTGGACTCATTAATAAAGGCACAAAGTTTCAGAGAGCTATGGATCTATCTTTTGGTGACCTCCGAAACAAGATAATAGTCATTTATCTTGATGATTTGATAGTGTTCTCCAAGAAAATAATAGACCATTTGCAATATTTGGAATAGGTTTTACAAAGATGTAAAGAAAATGGTATCTCTCTAAATTCTAAAAAGTCCATTTTTGTTGTCACTAAGGGTAAAATTTTAGGTCATAATGTATCAAGAGAAGGCATTAGAATAGATCCTGATAGAGTGAAAGATATACAACAACTAGGCCTTCCTTCAACTCAAACTGGTGTGAATTCCTTTTTCGGTTAGGTGAATTTCTTGAGGAAATTCATTCCAGATTTTTTTGAAATTACTAAACATATTATGGACATGATGAAATAAAAATCCGGTTTTAAATGGAATGAAGCTGGGAGCACACCTTTGAGAATATTGAGGAAATTGCTCGAGATCCTATCCTAGTTAGTATAGACTTCAAGAGGTACTTCATTATTTATTGTTATGCCTTTGAACACACTACATCCATCATACTATTATAGGAGAATGAAGAGAAAGTTCAAGCACCCATTGCATTCATGAGCAAGCCATTAAAGAAGCATGAGCTTAATTATTCCCCAATTGAAAAAAAAATCATTTGCAATGGTCAAGGAAGTTAAAAAAAATTGCTTCTATATCCTACATTCGCACTCGGTGGTGTATGTGCTAGACCCAGCTGTTAAGAGCATATTGACCCAGCAGGTCATCGATTGCAATAAGAGAGGTAGCTGGATAACAAAGGTGTAGGAATATGAATTAGACTTGAAACTTAAACAATTAGTCAAAGGCAGAGGCTCTATAAATTAGCACCAGAAAAAAATTCTAAGAAAGAAGAACAAGATGAAGATTTACCATTGGCTTTAACTGTCAGTCTACAAGATGAATGGTTTTTTGATATTGCCTACTTCCTCACATATGGAAAATGCCAAAAGCACCTCTCAGGTAAGAAAAAGAGGAACTTAAAACTAAAGGAAACTAAGTATGTTATTTGGAGTGACACCTTATACAAACGTGGTGTGGATGTGACTTTCTTAAAATGTGTGGATAAAGCTCAACAAGAATAGTTACTAAATATTTTCCACAATGAAGCTTGTGGAGGTCACTTCTCTCCCACCATAACCGCCTTCAAAATTATAAGGCATGGATACTATTGGCCTAGAATTTTCAGAGATGCTTACCACTAGGTGGATAAATGTGAAAAAATTAAATTGTTTGTAGGAAGACCTCAATTAGAAGCTCTGCCAGTTAAGCTTGTGGTTATCAATGGACCTTTTCAACAGTGAGGACTTGATTTTATTGGCCTAATCAGCCCATAGTCTAGTGGAGGTCATACCCACATCTTTACAACCACTTATTACTTCACTAAATGGGTGGAAGATATGCTAGTTAAGAGAGCCATTTTTGAAGTAGTCTTTGATTTTATCAAAGAAAATAGTTTAGTCAGGTTTGGAGTTCCACACAAGCTAGTCACTAAAAATGCTACTAGTTTCTCCTCTAATGAGATTTTTTTTTTCTACTATGACTATGGAATTTATCTTTCCCACTCAGCCAACTATTACCCTCAGGGGAATAGTCAAGCGAAATCTAGCAACAAAAATTTGATAAATATTATCAAGAAGCTAGTCGATGAAAACTAGAAGGATTGGCACAAAAAGTTGTATGAAGCCCTATGGCTAGACTGAATAACTCCAAAAACGACCATTGGGATGACCCCCTTTGAACTGGTATATGGAGTAGAAAGTGCACTTCCTCTTTCATTAGAGTTGTCAGTTCATAAATTGTAGACTGTTATTGAGGAAGTTGGAATAAATGGTGCCTTGGAAAGGAGGATTGTATATTTGACTAAGATATAGGAATAGAGGGAAGAGATGGTTGATAAGATAACTAAGTAGATACGCTAGGTAACTTAGGTTAAAAATATTTTTGATAGAAGAGCCAAACCAAGGAATTTTATGGTTGGAGATTCAGTTCTACTTTGGGACAAGTGTAGAGAAACTAAAGGAGCCCATAAGAAGTTCTATTCACTTTGGATTTTTCCTTTTAAAATTATTCAAAAGTATAGGCTCAATACTTTTCATCTTGCATACCTTGATGGTACCGCCTTTCCCATTCCTTACAATGGGAAAGATCTGAAGCTCTATTAGCTATGATGGCCTCATGGCCCCCTTCTTTGTACATAGTCAATTTAGGGGTTTGTTTTTTGTTTTGGTTGTTTTCTTGCTACTAGAGAGAGAGAGTGTTTTACTTCACAAAATTTCTTGCCCAATGATAAGGCACTGATCATACCATTTGGCTTTGGGTTCATTCCTTCATGCTGATTAGTCTTTGTCCCTAGCCAGAGCCACTGTTACCAATATATTTTTGTTATGCTTCATTTTAAGTCATTCACTATGCTATAAACCACTCATAGTCTTATGTAAGTGGTTTTTTATTAGGTTTGATGAACTTTTCCCTTTGCTGCTTGTGCCTATTTTACATCACTTTTTCACTTTAAAACCAAATGGTGTTTTTTGTGTTCTGTCGAACTATCTTTTACTCTTTGTATGAAGGTTATTTTTTTGGGTGGTGTTTCATCGTGATGTTTGAACTCAGGTGCATACTTTTGAAATTCAAATAACTCCCAACTTTGCCACTTGTAGATATTTTTTTTCAAATTTTTGAAAGAAGGTTATATTGGAAGTGGTGGCACGATAGCTACCACGTGTTATGAGGCAAGTTAAGGAATTAAATGTTCATCTACTTACATGTTTTTCCATGAAATCAAGCTTTAAGAAATTAAAGTGTTGGAGAAAAATTCTCATTACAAAATTATCTAGAGATGAACTAGAGAAGACACGAAGTTCAAGCTGCAGTGCCTACCATTGAGGTATTTTTAGGTTTCACTCATTTTAGTCTATTCTCTGGATTGTTTCTACCTACATTGTAGAAAACATCTATTGTCATAAGCTGTTGTTTCTTATCCATGGGAAGGGTTAAATATGTAGGTTATGAATATATATTTGGGTTAACAAATGAGGGTCTAGAAATTGGTGATACTCGTCTAGGGTTTGTTAGTTTGGATGAATTGTGGAATAAATTCAATTAACCCAATCCTCTACCCATCATTTAATGAGTGATAGCTAGTGGGTTAGTTGAATCCGTTGCATTTCCCATAGCCATGAATTTCCATGAACTCATTCAAGAATGCATAAGACATTATAATTCATAGACACAGGAGGTTAGAACTGAAGACAATAGACTTGTTTTGAAGGTTTAGAGGTCCACTTTTGTGTCTTGCTTAAGGCTTTCAAAGAGAGGAATATTCACCAATGAAAATGATACATTCCCAAATTGAATTCACTACAAAGAAAGGGGTTTATAGGAATGTTATAGCGAAGAATTGGTTGGAAAAACCAAATAAGGGTAAGTCCCAATTGCCTCGTAACTTACAAAAAAATCATTTTGTAGAAGTGGCCGACACTGTGTTGTTACATAGGGTTAGGGGAAATGACAATGTTCATAGATTTGAAGAATGGATGTATTTCCTTATCACAAATTATTTTGAGTGGAGAACAATTCCTGGATTGGGCCGAGATTATTAGTGACTTCCTACATGGGTTAATGACATTTTTCACCCTTAACATATTTTTCTATATGTCCTCATATCTAACATATTCCCTTGCCAGCACTAGACCTTGGCCTGGGTTAAGACCAAGTGATTTTCCTCCAAAAAAGTGGAAATTTATGATTATCATGATAAAATTTATCTTCAAAAGAGATTTCAACATTTCAAAAGGGTGACTGACACTTTCTCCATGAGGATGGTCAGGGAGATACAGGGACATCTTGCAATGCAACTATCACTTGAAGCCATGTAGTTTTGTTGACTTCTATGGAAGCCATTTCATTCAATTCTAAAGATTCTCATAGATTAGGGTTGGTGGATATGTTGGATTCCCTATAAAATTTCCCAAGTATCCTAAAGAAAAATGGGTGATTATTGAGGTAAGCAGGAAATTGGCTGATGCTAAAAGATTATGCCAAGATAGGAAAAGATTGATAGTTTGTTTCCATTTTGGTTTTGCTGCATATAGTTGTCTAGGTACAACATGTGTTCATATGATGAATGAGTCCCCTTTGATTTAAAGGATTACATTAAAAATAATTTGAAATTGAGCCCTAATTTTTACCATCAATCTAGCCTTGAAGATTATTGGGCTGATTGTTTTGATGAATATGAGGTAAGAAGGAGCTAGATAAGCTGACATTGGAATAGATAATCATTTATGATTTGAGTGGGATTTGCAGAGCATTGTGGAAGATGGGTCTTACATGGTAGACCCAGTGTATACTGAATTGATAGAGAACTATCCTATTCTTGCTATGGATTGAAATTTCAAAGAAAAAAAGACCATTGAAGCAAAAATTGTTGATGTTTTGACTAGAACGTGAGAATGGGTGAAAAAGAAGAAAACTAAGCAATATTTTCCTCACACTAGGTTTGAAAATTGATAGCCTAGTGAAGGCACTTCTTAGGCCTCTGCTAGCGGGCAATCAGTTAGCAATTTTTCTTAGTCTTTACCCTCTGGAGCCCAAGGAGGTGTTGATGAAGATCCACCAGACAAGACTTTGTATTCTTAAACTTGCAAAGAAGATAACTTCAACCTACCTACTATAGAGAAAGATTATGAAGGAGAAGAAGAAGAGGGTTTAGAAACCCTAAATATCAATTCCTCTCCCTCCCAAGATGAATCACCTATCAGAGAGGTCAACACATCTCAGAGGTCACAAAAAATTGCACCTATAGAGGACACTCCTCCAATCACTAGGACACTATTTGAGTCTCCAAGTTTCAAGGAAACCAAGGTTTCAATAACTCCAACCTTGTTGGAGGACTCATCATCACAGAAAAGGAAAGCTATATAACCTAGCTTTCCTAAACATGATATAGTGGGTCAACTATTACAGAGAACTATGACCCCAAAACCTAGGAAGAAGTTGAATACTACTGCTAGGTTAATTGATGATGCAAAATCACAAAGACTCTAGATAGAAATTGCACACCCTTTGGTGTAGAGGGATGTTTCTTCGGAAGCTGCAAGTGACTTTGAAGTGAACAGGGTAGACCTCGGTCCTCCTACTAGAGATGGGGATGTTTATATTTTTCAAGTGTCTGTAGCCAAGATGGTTGAGAGATCGAAGAAGGATAAAGAAAGTAAAAATGAGTTGAAATCCCAGGTTCATAACTTGAGTGAATGCTTAAAGTCTATTTTTGAGATTGTTCCTCATCCTCTCTCCCAAGTCAATTCTTTTGTAGAATCACTCACTATAGTCGAAAAGGAAACCTTGAATAAAATTAAAAGTTGTCAAAGCCTAAGTAGGGCTGTAAATGATTGGATTGAGTCTTTGGTTAAGAAGGGAAGCCTTGTCATTACTAAATCCATAAAATGCTTCCAAGAGATGAACACTTTAAAAAGCACCTTAGGGGAAGAGATCATTTCAATTGAAAAAGAGAAGCTATGGAATAATTATCAAATTTCAAATTAAAGTTAATGTTGAGCTCAGACATGGAAAAGTCGGTTGCAAACTAGGTTATACCAAATGCTTCAAACACTCATTATCTATCATGGACTAAAGGGGTGGAGTGGAAGTTATAGATTTCTAAACAAAGTGTGCAAAAACTTAAGGAAATCATTAATGAATTATGCACTAACGTTTCAGATGAAGCATTGAGTACCTTGGTGGATCTTGGTTTGCTCCAAGATAAAGGTGAAAGGAGGAATGACATGGATGTTAGGAGCCTAATAGATAGTTTCTAGAAAATGTTCAAGGAGAATCTTGATCCACCCTCCCTTAATGCCACTTGTAGAAACTTAGTGAATTACACCTAGTCTCATCTTAGGCAATTGACCTCATGAAGGTTTGTGAGCATCACATGGAAATGACTAAGGACAAAAATTTGGTGTGGAAGGTTAGAATGACAAATGTAATTATTCCTTAGCATAAGGACCTAATGCACATCCTCAAAGCTTTCCAAGCATGGAAAAAGAAACCTTTGGTGACCCCAAAACTGAATTAAAGTGACGCCATCATGATGGCTTAGCTTCCCTTTCTTTCTTCTATGTGTCTTTTCATTTAATTGGATTGGGACATGAAGAAGCATTTTTCATCTACCTATTTAATGTATCTATTTTCATATGTTCTCTCTATAGAATTTTTTTGAAGACTGCTCAATACTGGTTATTAATGAAACTACTATTTTACCTGTGTGCAATTCGGTTGTGAAGTAATCTAAGTTCTTAAATTTGTGTGTTTCAGAATATCTAATGCATGTCTTATTTGTGTGTAAGTAATGTAGTTCTTCATAATTGATTTCATTTCTCAATAGTATTTGGAATACATTTTAATTTTGGGGATTAATTAGTCTTTGTGCTGATACATCTTATTCGTTGGATCTCGCACCTGATATTTCAGATTTTTTTTAAATTGGGTATACATTTCCTACTTTTTGGTTAAAATAATACACAATATTTAGTTTTAATAGTTTAATTTATTAAAAAATCATGTGAGGGATCTGTACCTTAATAAAATTCATAGAATATTCATATTTGTTAATCAGTTGATATTTAGAGTTGTTCGGTGAATTTCAACACCTTTCAAGTATTGAATTGTGATTTCTCAAGGTTCCCAATCTGTTAGCGAACAAAATGGAAGGAAAAAAAATAGACAAAGGGACAACATGTACCAAAACTAGGACAAGGCTAATGAATCCCTTGGCCCCATTAAGTGTAGGACAAGGATGAGCCAAGATGGGTGATGATATGCTACTCCTTGTGATAAAGAAATGATTTTTCACAAAAATATAACATGTAATAGTGAGAATGTTAGAATCCTACAACTATTACATGACAATGAGTGGAAGGCATGCTTTAAGGGATTATTTCTATCATATCAAGCTAATTAAATATTTTTTATAAAACACAACACTCATTGGTCCTATGTCCAATGACCCGATGATATCGACAGTGTGATTTTTTCATATTATTAGGATTTGGTTTTCAATCTTTTCTTATTAGTGGTAATGTAATTAGTCCTCAGTGTAGAAGTATCTATAAATTCCTTTCAATTGTAGTTGGTGGATAAGGGAATTGTAATTTCTTTAGTTTGTAAGGTCTTCATTGCTTGCTAGATTCACCTACTCCCATAGGTGGATATAGAGGAGGACTCGAAATGACCTTGTCTTTTTTATCATAACTACAAGGCATTGGTTGCTCTTTAGGAAGGAGAACACTTATGTCAAGAGGAGGATCTAAGACAATCCTATCATTTCTATGAGGCATTGGTTGTTCTTTAGGAAGGAGAACACTTATTGTAGACAATGAAAAATATCATAAGCCTGCGAGCAACATTTTTTCCTTCGTTGTCATCCTCTAATAATTAAATAATTTTAATTATTTAATTATTCTTGATCATATTCCTCCATTAATTAAATAATTTTTTAATTATTTAATTAATTCACCTTCTAATCTCTATTATATCCTGATCAATTAAAATAAATTAATTATGTCACTAACACCCCCTTTCTTCAATAATTAAATAAATCATTATTTATTTAATTATTTATCTTTCATTGTTTGTCTATAGTCAAATAATAATAATAATTATTTGACCTTTTCATTAAGCTATAATTAAATATTTTCAAGATTATTTAATTATGTGTCATTCCTCTCCCCATTAAATAATTAATTCAATTTAATTATTTAGCATCTAATTTCCAAATCTCTCCATTTAATTAAATTGATTTAATTGAATGCTCATTTTTCATTTTCCTCAAATAAATAATTCAAATTAATTATTTCTCCTCCACTTGTCGATTTCCTCCATTTTCCCTTTTTCAAATAAATAATTTGAATAAATTATTTATGCCTCCCCTTTGGTCAAAGATTCCCTGTCATAGCCTTCATTTCTATCATAGCCATCAGACATCATAGTCGTCAACATCATACCTGTCATAATCCTTCCAAGAATGGAATATTCTTGGTGCATCAATTTTAGACCATTGATCTTAGCATTTTTTTGGAGGCTTGATCTCAACAATTCACTTTGTAACCTCCCTCTCATGCATCCTCTACCATTGATCTTGGAATATTTCTAGAAGATTAATCAGGATGATCCATTCAAATGGTTTTCTATAAAAGCAACCTTCCTCTCCCATTTTCAATTTAACAACCTTTCATCTCCAACTTTCTACCTACCATTTGCAGGTTTTGCACAAGTATTACAACAAATCTGAGGGAAAAGTTGCATAAGGAGAAATAGGAGACCAAGAGAAGTAATAAACCATGATGGGGAGTGCTTTATTTTATGTTTTTCATTCTTGTTTTCTCTTGTTGGATGTGGTTTTAATAGCTCAGAAGTGTTGGTTGTCACTTTATTTAGGCTAGGAATTCTCTAACCCAATCTTACATTGGTGAACCTGATGTGAACACTAGTTTTGCAATTTTTTTGTATGGTTTTTGGTTTGTTTTTGTAGATTTTAGGTACAAAATGATGCAATTAATAGGAGCAATGACACATTTTCCAAGAAGTGACATTTGATCAATGCAATGACACATTTGATAGGAAATGACACATCTGCAAGAGAAATTTATTGGTTGAGGAATTTTGAATTTGAAAATGCGATGCAATCAATTTTGTGTGATGCAACACAACAATACAACTGAAGAAAGAAAATATGCATTTGTCTACTTGGTAAAAGTTTCAGATTTAAGATATTTTTGAGTCTTTCTTTTGGGTTGTGCAAGTAGAGTAGGGTTTCTGGGTTACTAATCTTTTGTTTGTAGCATGTGACTTTGAAGTGGAGCTCCCAAAAGTGC
Source organism: Sequoia sempervirens (assembly GCA_007258455.2). Lineage (NCBI taxonomy): Eukaryota > Viridiplantae > Streptophyta > Pinopsida > Cupressales > Cupressaceae > Sequoia > Sequoia sempervirens. The sequence continues at coordinate 384,422 of VDFB02027533.1, read as the reverse complement.
TTCTTCGCAAGCAACAAAAAAAATTGAGCTCTTAGTTTAGTTTCCTTTAAGCTATTTAGTTCAGTTTTGTTTCTTTATTTTCTAGTCTAGTTTAGTTGTTAGCTTCTAGATGTCTAGTCTAGCTCTTAATCTTTTGTGCTAACTATGTTTTTGCAACTCTTTTGTTGGTCCAAGATAGCTCTTGTGAAAATACTAATACGTGGTTTTGTAGGTTTGAATTTCCAAGATCTTATTTTGAAACCACAATCTTGTTTACTTTAGATTAGACAACATTTTGTTTGCTACTTTAAAAATAATGATTGTCTTCTTTCATGTAGATTTAATTAGGGGGTAATGAACCACTATCTTAGTGTTTGAAGGATGGTAGGTATTATGCTATCACCTTGTGCAAACTCAGTGAGAAAAAAGCCAGACCCATCTATTTTTTTTTTACCTAGTAGAAGGCCTACCTTGGTGGGAAAAATTACTCACCCCAAGGGTAAAAACCAAGCGGTAACAAGCTAAAGCCAAGTCCTTCTGAACCGTTATATAAAACTGTGATTGCAAGGAAATTTCTCAATCAATGGGGTGGTATGTGGTAGCTCTCTCCCAATATCTAAGTTATGATGTGTAAAACCCTTGTTCTAAGGGTTGGGAGGTCTCTCAAGGGAGTTTATCATCATATCCCCTAAACTGGATGCCCTTACTAGACACCTCTTATTTTTATAAGCCCAACCTTTCGGTCATTGCTTGGTATGGTGCAAGGTACAATAACATGCCCGAAGTTACTCACTATTGAATCCCTTGAATAGAGATAGAAAATTCCCAGGAAGTGACTACCTGGAATTTGAATTTGGTGTTCCTGTAGAAGTGAGTGTTGTGGAGGGGAGCCAATGCCACCAAACTTCTAGGCTATCCACTCTCAAGAAGGAGAGGTGTTCAACACTAATCTGAGGTATTTCCGTGGGCCTACCAAGTATACAAACCCTTTCCAACTAGTATTTGTGCTTATTTTCTTGTTACATTTTCACATTGAACCAGACCAAAACAAAGTGCTTAATACTATCTTCTATGTTTTCCAATCATATTTCCTTAGAAACAATCAAAATATGGATCAAAACCATTTGAAAACATCAAAACTATCAAAAAATACATTCTAGAAGATAGAAATTGACAGACACAGAGCCACAACTGAGACCTAGAAAACTGCAACTGACTTTCTGAAATGTAATTTCCAAAAATAGAGCCGCATCTAATAACCTAAACAACAACTATACAACACATATGCTAAAAACTGAACCACAATTGTCTGCTAAACAAAAATTCCTGAAACTTGTGTCCAAAATCTGATAAAAAAAAATTCCATAGTGACCTCTGTCTAATAAACTAGAGACTTGCAAGTTTTATTAGCTCATTTTATCATTCCCATTATAAATATATTGCATTATAGGTTGCATTTCTCAAACCTTTGCATTGCACAAATTAGACCTTAACTCTTATGTTGCATCTAGACCTTGATATTTTGAACATAGGGATACCTTGGAGCTCTTGGGTTACATATTCTATTTGTCATTCACCATTGTCATTGTCTTTGTCTTGTCATTATCATCTTATCAAGTTTGAGTCATAGTCTTGTGTCCTAGCCTTGGCTCTCCTTTGTCAAAGTCATCCTTTTATGGTCAATGAAATTTGTAATTTGTTGCCTTGGGTTCACATTAGCTTGATTTCCATCCTTTATTCAAAATTTTGGAATTCTTTTGCATTTCCTTTCTCTCTTTAGACTCATATTGCTTAGATTGCACTTTGCACCCTTATTCCCAAAATATAAAAAAATAGCTCACTTTACCTTAGTCTTCATCCTTTTGCATACATTAGTTTCATTACCTTTGCATCCTTACACTCCAAAAATATAAAAACATAGCTTAATCTCATTTTAACCATAGTTGCATTATTGCCTTGATCTCCCATTAGCATCATCTAGTCACCTTATCATTCACCTTAAATGCCAATCAACCTTTAGTATCCTTTAGTACTCATTATCCCCCCATCCTTTGGATATTATCATCCTTGCATTATCATCCTTGCATTTCATATCCTAAAATATAAAAATCCAAAAACATAGCATAGTTTCATTTCCATCTTGCATTATCCCCCAACTTGAAAAAGTCTCATATGGTTGAAACAAGGTCCCAAACCAAAAGAAAGAACATGGAGCTTTCAAGCAACCCTTTTCATGAAACTACCCTTGGAACAAATTCAAATCATTCTACACCTCCAAGAGACACACCACCAAGAGACAAAACATGGAAAAAAATGAGCCAAGAAGATCCCAACAGACAATTGACCCAAGAATATGTTGAAGAAGCTTACAATTACCCACAAATTTTGAGCATGATTGATCAACTTGTTAGTGCAAACCCTAACATATACTTTTATGCACTAGCTAAAAAGGGGGCCAAATTACCTCAAGGTTTTGACATATGAACCATTTTGGAGAAAGAAACTAAAAATCCATTTGCATTTGGCATTCCCTCATCACAAGAAACATCAAACATACCTCTTAGGACAACTACACATATGACTACCACTACTACACATATCCCAAGTGTCTCAACATTTGGAAACAAGGGAACCAATATTGCTACACAAGGACAAAGTTTCAAACTTGGAAGTCCCTCAAACACCATGGGAAAGACCTTCACAAACCACCTTTTCCAACATACCAATCAAGGTTCCATATCATAAGGTCACACACATTTGATCCAAAATACAAACCAAGGTCCTAAGTCCACACCACAAAATACCAATCAAAGTTCCACATAAGGGCCTACCCCTTTGACCCAAAATTCAAACTAAGGTCCTAAATCTACACTTCACAACATAAATCGAGTTTCCTCATTCCAATTTCAATGTTCCCCTTCATCAATTCAAAACCCACCAACTAAATCTAGAAGGACTCACATTATCTCACAAAGAACCCCAAATCAAAATGCAAATCAAGGATTAATCCCATCACTCCAAAACACTAATCAAGGGGCTCTTCCATCATTGCAAAATCCTACCCAAGGAAATTTTACTTCATTTCAAAATATCAACCAAGGCCCTACACCTTCAAATTCCAATCAAGGGTCCTTTATGCCATTCCAAAACTTTACTTAAGGACCTACACCTTCACTTCAAAATGTCAATCAAGGAACCATTCCTTCATTTCAAAACATCAACCAAGTGAACATTCCTTCACATTCAAATGTCAATCAAGTGCCTACACTTTCATATCAAAATGTTAACCAAGGATCCACACCCTCATTTACAAACCAAGGACTAAATTTTCAAAACCCAAGCATGAATCAAGGGTCCACACCTCAATTCCAAAACACCATACCAAATGCGAACATGACCTTTGACACAAACCTAAACAACAACTTCATTCCAAAACCAAGAAACACACATTCATATGGCAACTAAGGTCCTATGTCCCAAAGCATCAATCCAAATTCAAATCCAACATATGACCTTAACACCAACATCATGGCACCTAACCAAAGCCATGCAACATCATCCCTTGCAGAATATTTTATACAACATATACAGATCCTTGAACAATGAATGGAAAACATGCAATTGGGAACCAACAAGAAGAAATATTTTGTAGAAGAGTTGTGCCCCTTTCCATTTGATTGAAACATATACATGCCACCCTTTCCTCCCATTTCACAAAACCACCTTTTCCAAAGTATAAGGGGACAAGGGATCCAATTGAACACATTCGACAATTTAACACATCATGTGTGGAAGTCTCATATGACCCTACTTATCTCATGAAAGTATTCCCATGAAGCTTCACAAGAGCAACCTTAGATTGGTTTGCACACCTCCCAATAGGAATAAAACCATGGGGTGAACTAGTTGACAAATTCATCAATCACTTTTCCTTCAATATAAAAAATGATGTCACCCTTGCAACATTGAGCACAACCAAACAAGAAGATGGGGAATCGCTTACCTCATTCTACCAGAGATGGCGAGGCTTGGTTAGCAAGTTCCCTTGTCACATTCCTGAAAGAAAACTTGTCACCATGTTTGTAGAAAACCTTAATGGAGAATTGATGAGTTGAATTCAAATCCAATGTTGCACAACTTTTGAGGAGATTCTTGAGAAAGGTTTCCTTATGGTCTTATTGCAAAAGGGCTAGTCAAAATCAACAAAGAAAATCCCAAACCTAATAATGACAAGAGAAAATACTGATCTCAAAACAAAAATATCACAAATGATGGAGTTGTTGACACCAAAATGATAACCAAACGTCCAATCATTCAACTTAAAGGTCCTTCCACATCAAGTAAACCCAATACACCAAACACAAAAATAAAAGTTAAAAACCAAATTCTAAATGTGATCCAAAAAAATCAATGCAGAGGTCCTCCCCAGGCCAAGAGAACATACACTCCTTTGGGAGAACCCATTGAATCAATTATTAAATGGATTTTGCAAGAGAATGTCATCACACTACCAGACACCAGAAACTATGAGCCTTCATTGATCAAACCTGAGTGGTGGAAGGAAGATGAATACTGTGAATACCACTATGGGAAAGGACACAAAACAACTCGATGTTGGACACTCAAGAATATCATTCAAGACCTTATTGAAGATCAAACCATTTCAATTGATAATTCACAAAGACGAATGTTGATCACACCATATTAAAAACACCTCTACAAGGCCATGAAAAAGGAAAAGACTCTAGTTCAGGAAATAACAATAATGCCAATTATGTAGCTATCAAACATGATTGCAACTATCATCCTTAATGTGAGATTCTTTGATGATCACATTGCCACTATCACTATAAACAAGTCAAAATCAAATTGTGTTGTCGCCACATGCAGAACCAAGATAACTATTCTAGGTCCTTCCACAAACCCTCAACTAAAGGGTTAATACAACCTCCTAAAGTAGCTACGGAAAACTCTCACACAAATTTCTATCTTGGAGCTCCTTCATATCTCACCATAGCACAGAGCCATCCTTGATAAAGCCTTACAAGAAGCTTACGTCCACACAAATCTAGATGTCAATGAATTTAGGCCATGGTTGGATACTTAGCTATACCACACCAAGTCACCTTCTCTAAAGAAGACTTCTCTGCACCACAATTTGATCATAATGACCCTCTACACCAAGTGAAGTATGCATTAATAAACACAAGATTAAATGAGTCCTAGTAGATGGTGGAGTGGGTCTAAACATTTTTTTACTAAAATTAGTGAAAGAATTGTAATACTCTGAGAGTTATATTGACCAAACCAAGAAAATTGTGATCAAAGCTTATGACGATGTTGAACGTTCTTCTAAAGGCATAATTTCACTTCCTATGGGAGTCGGCCCAACAATACAAGACACAGTATTTCACATCTTGGATTTGGATTTACATTACAATCTACTTCTTGGTCACCCATGGATTCATTCCATGAGGGCTATCCCTTCCACTTACCATCAATGCCTCAAGTTTCCACACAATGGCACTAAAATCACTATTCCAGGCAACCCTGATCCTTTTCAATATTGTTCAAACCTAAAAGGAACTATTGAGCATCAAGTTCCCATTAATCGAGAGGCTTCATATTCCACTTCATCAACCACTACATCTAACTATGTTGATCCATCCACCCTTTTCAAATCTCCCACTTCATTCTTCTCACCTTCCACGCCCAAGATCCAGATTCAAGATAGAGGATGTGGAGAATATAATATGAAGAGTCTCATTTTCATTGGAAAATTTCCAAAGTCACCAAAGTCATATGGAAAACTGCATCCTATGCAGCCCAAAGTTGTCATCCATAATCCTCCTACCACCTTCACTAGATGGGGGGATCTTGCTAAAGAATCTCTAGATGACCACATTCTCACATGGTTGTACAAAGAAGAAGAAGAAACTAAAATTAAGAAATTTCCAATTGAACATTATCCAAAATGGTTATAACTAATGAAACGACATGGATATGAGGGACACAGTGGCCTTGGACTAAATAAACAAGGAATGTTGGAACCTTTACAACCACCTAAGCTAATAAGTCATCACGAGTTATGGTTTGTACCAGTAAAAGTGATCATCCAGGGTATCAGGTTACCTTCAAGTGAGTCTGCTGACACTTCAGGTGAGATCAAGACATATGAGGAATTTTGGGATTATGATGTTGACTCCAATGAATATGAATCAGATTCCCTATCCTCCACCACTTTCATGGACCTTGATAAACTATTTGAGGAATTTGATCAAATTCTTACCATAGATTCCTTACGAAATCCACCTAGTACCTGTTCAAAAATGACTTTGACAAAAGAAGAGTGGATCAAATACTATTTTTGGAAATCCATTGATCCAACCTCCAACTAGGAACCTAATGAATCTAATTATGCCTTTACCTTATTTTCCTACACCATTACCCTTGATGATGCTGATGATGGCTTACCCCTTGTCTACCCTCAACTTATAGATTAGGGTAAAAAAGAACCACCAATTTTGGATACTTTCGGAAACAATGAAGCAATTGTTGAGTTTATGGGACTTCGTGAAGGAATACCAAGTGGGGATCATAAGGTTGGATTTTCCATAGAACTCAATTATGTAGCATACTTTGGTGAGGCCATCTTGTCCTCTAGTCACAAAAGTGAAAATGAAAAAAGTAAAAATGAAAATAATAGGTCTTCAGGTGAAAACTAAAAGGCACTTGTTGACCATGAAAAATTAAAAATAAAGGATGTATCTAAGGGTGAAAACCTCTCTGAGGTGCTTGAGGATGGAGGACTGGACCATCTCCCAATAGACTGAGAGAGATTTTCTTATAGAAGAAACAAAGGAAGTTAACATTGAAACATCAAATAACTCTAGAATAATACAATTAGCAACATCCTTGACCACTGAGGAAAAGCCTGAGTTCATAACATTCTTTTCAAAAAAGACAAGTCAATTTTTGCATGGCCATACACTAATATGCCTGGATTGGATCCTAAACTTGTTCTACATCATCTACCATTGCTACCTAATGCAAAACCATGCAAACAAAAGGTAAGGAAAATGCACCCCTAGATTGCACTTCTTGTCAAGGTGGAACTCAAGAAACTATTGGATGTTGGATTTATTCAATCTATTGTTTACACATAATGGATATCAAATCTTGTTCCTATCAACAAGCCGAATGGTCAAATCAGAATTTGTACAAATTTTAGAGACCTCAACAAAGCTTGTCCCAAAGATTCAATTTTCCTCTATAAAACATTGACATCATAATAGACCTCATAGCTGGGTATGAGATGTTATCGTGCTAATGGATGGATTCTCAGGTTACAATCAGATAAGAATTGCTATTGAAGATCAACCAAAGACAACTTTCACATGCACTTGGGGAACATTTTATTGGAATGTTATGCCATTTAGATTGAAAAATGTTGGATCCACCTAGCAGAGAGCCATGACTACACTTTTTCATGACTATATGCATGTCCTTATGGAAGACTATGTCAATGACCTTCTCTCTAAGTCTCTAAAATGAAATGGACACTTAGCAATATTGAACAAGATCTTCATGTGACTGTAAAAGTATCAACTTATTCTAAACCCAAAGAAATGTTTCTTTGAGGTCCAATCAGGTGAACCAGAGATTTTTGAGATGTGGGGGTCTCTCCTACACTTCTAGGGTTTGAACCTAAAAGGAGAGAGGTATCAAAAATCTTAATGGATCACTCAAGAATAAGCCCTTGAGATTTCAATGCAAAGATGATTGAAATCTATCTAAGGGGATTGTCCTAAATGCTAAAAACTGATAAAAGAGATTAACTACTAAATGTAAACTAATGAAATGCAAGATGTTTGAAAACATAGTGTAGTATGCAAAATGACTTAAAAATGCAAGTAGAATGTAACAAAAAACTATGAGATTTATAGTGTGCAAGTGGAAATTGGAGAAGGATGGAATGGAGCTCTAGAATCCTGAAATTGATACTTTTGAAGCCAACTAGGACTCATATGCCATGTTGGGTGAATAAGTCCTATTTTGGGAAGACTCTACTAGAACAGGTTTCAGAAAATTAGGTACTCAAATCTATAAAAAAAAAAACTTCATCCTCGGAAGTTGGACTCATTTTCCACTAATAGCGGATTAGTCCACTTGCATATTTCTAGAATTTCAAAAGTGGAATATGTAGCCCCCGGTCTGCACTTCTACTCCTGACAAGTTTCTAGATCTAAAACTAGTAAATTCGACCTGTAGGTGTTCTCCAAGCTTCTTTTAGGGATTTGATAACTTTGAATGACTTTGAAAATTTTCTAACAACTTTTCTAATCTTGCTCTTTGACAAATCTGCAAACAAGACCTACAAAATCACATGCAAAGAGAGGGAAAAATGGTTGAAGGGTTAGAGAGTAGGGGTTTTCCTTGGTCAAACCCCTTGTTAGTAATCGAACCCTTGAAAATGAAATTAAATATGTAAAGATAATGATGAATGAACAACATGCAATGCTACAACTCACCAAACCCTTGAAGTAGAAATATAAATACATGCAAGTAATAACTCCAATGGATGTAGAATTGAGAATGCTTGAAATGCCTAGAATGCTTAAGTGAATGATTGATTAATTGATTAAATGATTGGGAGATGAAAATGAGTAGAAAAATCCTATATTTATACACAATTATGCCCTAATTCTCAAAGATACTACATCACAGGCCAACCTTAGGTCTTAGAAAATAAAAACCCTCTAGAAATTTGAAATTATTTTGAGTTTTGTACCAAAGGGGACTCATTTTCCCTAATGGTAAATGGGTTTGACTCAAGGAATTTTAAGTGGGTTTCGTAAATTAAGTAATTTAAATGATGTTTATTGGGTTTATTCTCAAAAATACACTTAAGGCCTATAGATGTAAAATGGGGCCAATTAAAGCATAAGAAAGGTATAGTTATTAATGACAAGCCTAGAAAAGTGTGAAATTTTGTTACAATACTTTACAACACTTTGAAATAAGGTTTGGTAAATGATAAAAATAAGTTATTTAAATGAAATATAATAATAAGATCCTAGAAATGTGTGAAAGTGTGTTACAACACTTCACAACACTTTGGCAAGGCATCATAAAATTCTCATTAATTCACAAGGGCCCAAGACCTAATGTGAATATGTTAATCACATTACAACACTAAATCAAGGAAAAAATAAGCCAACATCCACAAGAAAGACCCAATGAGCATGAAAATGTCCAAAGATCCATTTTTCTACGCTACATTTAGCCCCCATTTTAGTGAGAGGATGGACCTACTTCAAACTCACACTAAAGTAACCAAACATGCACATCAATAGGGATCTAAATGCACCTATGCTAGCAAGATGAGACAACAAAAATCAAGAGTGGTGATCAAGCCCCTAGGATCAAGATCCCATAGCAAACCAAACATAATCACAAAGGAACACACATGAAAATGATGATGAAAGGGAGAAAAGAAAATAAAAGAGAGAATTAGATCAAGCTTCGATTGTTTGTCCATCCTGATGTGGATCGGATCTAGGTTGTTTGTCTAAAAAAATGCATACTCACTCTGAGGCGACATAACTCATGGACCTACATTGGGTGAGAAGTCCTAGAAGGTGAGAAACATACACTCATGTCTGGTATGCACTCACACACATGCAAGTGGCTATGGGGAAAGTCATGCCTCAGAATGGGCTTCCCACTTAGCCATACCAAATTTATACCTCCTGATAACTTTAATGAGGTGCCACAAAAGAAAATGGCTTTTTGAGCTTCATGAGACAAGCAAAAATTTGTATTCTTGGAGCTCATGAATGTATCAATGCCTTGCATCATCCCCAAGGAAAACACAAGCCAAAAGGAAAAAGACAAGTGAAAAAGGTAAAAGAAAAGGGAACTTTTGGGGACCAACATGAAAGAGAAAGGAATCTCTCAATGCCTTGCATCATCCTCGAAAGGAAGAAAAAATCACAAGATAAAAAAATGAAAGAGATGCGCATCATAGAGAAGAATGAAGGTACAAATAGAGGAATGTCACAAAGAGAGAGAACATCAAACAAAACATCACAGGGAATCACATTATGCACATAAAAAAGAAAAAGAAAAAGAAAATATAAAAGACTAGTTAAGGAAAATGCAAGTCAACCATCTAACAAGTCATCTGCCCCCCAATCTCAGTTGATATAAGTGGAAGGTGAACAACACAACTAAGGGACAACAAAAAATGCATTACTAGGACAAGGCTAACAACTTCTTGTCCCCACTAAACGTGAGACAAGAATGAGCCGAGGGAGGTGATGGAAAAGGTCATGCAATAGTGAGAATGGAAGATTCTACAACTATTGCATGACAAGGAGTAGGAGTGTATTATGCAATCATTGGATAGCAATCATTGCAATTGAAGTGATACTTGCTCAATATTTCCTTCAATGTACTAAACTCATCACTACTATGTCCAAGAATGTGATGATATGCACAATGTGGAACTTTTGAATATTTAGGATGTATCACAAACCTATTCATAGGGGATAATATTATGAGTTCCTTATTTAAAAGTATTTGTAATTTAATCTCACTTTCAGGTGGTGGACGGAGAGAAAACTTTAGTTTTTGTAACTTGTAAGGTCTCTTGCATTTGCTAGATTCACCTTTTTCTCTAATTGAAGGAGGACCCACTGGGATCCTTGCATCCTTGTCATTGTCATCAGCTAAGGGTTTCTCTTGAGGAAGGAGGACATCCAAATCATGAAGAGAATCAAAGATCACTATGCCATCATCATGAAGCCTTAGATATTCTCTAGGAGGCTTGTTGTTATGAGGGGGATCTTGATAGCCTATCCCCTTGGTATTTTAATCGGTTGGTAATTGCTCTAAGAGTTGATGTATTTCATGTTCACTTGTGTTACATCCTTGTTTGCTCAAGATAGTGAAACCTTTTCCATATGTGTCTTGAAGGTTGATGGGAGTGTTTGTTACTTTTTTATCATAAAATGGTTGAGTGCTTGCTCATTTAGAGGAACTAAGTTCCCCTTGTGTAGGAAACTTAGGTTCAAATTTTGTTTTAGGATGTAAGTAACCAAACATCTCAAGAGGTGGTATTGTAGGAAGGTCTTGTTTCATGGATGGATAAAAGGATGCATTATCTTTAAGGTTGTCAAGGAAATTATTTAGGAACCTATTCATGTTATCACCTTCTCCAATGATGTCAACATCATGAGGAGGAAATGCATTAGGAGTTGAAGGAGTAGGAGCTGGTTCAAGGTCATTAGGATTAGTTCCAAAGGCACAACTTGACACATCCACCAAGGATTTTAATGACATCCAAATCTTGTTCAAATATATATCCATTTTAGATTGCACAAGAGGAATGAAAGTAAACTAAATGCAACAAATTTGGAAGCAAAAATAGAAAGGTAATACCAGAAAATAGAAACTCAGAAAATGAAAATGAAATGCCAAAAAATGCAGTGTAGATAGTGCAAAGGGACTAATTTTCCCTATGTTGTGAATGAGTTATGGTACTGACTTTTTTGAAAATTTTCAAAAATTTTAAAATGAATTTTATGTTTTTATGTTTTCTAATGCATATAGGATATGAAAATGCAAAATGTTACTATTTTTCAAATGAAATTAAGAGCAAGAAGGCAAGATAAATGGGCTTTTCATTAATCCAAATGTGAAAACCTTACAATGCAAATGAAGCAATGCAAGATGCAATGCAAGCTATTCCTAGGATGTAAATGAACTCTAAATCATAAATATGATGCTCTAAAATCAGGTTCGTGAAAATGAACAAAATATTTTTGAGATGTGGGGGTCTCCCTTATACTTCTAGGGTTTGAACTGAAAAGGAGAGAGGTATCAAAAATATTAATGGATCACTCAAGAATAAGCCATTCATATTTCAATACAAAGATGATTGAAATCTATCTAAGGGGATTGTCCTAAATGCTAAAAAACTGATAAAAGAGATTAACTACTAAATGTAAACTAATGAAATACAAGATGTTTGAAAAATCAGTGTAGTATGCAAAATGACCTAAAATGAAAGTAGAATATAATAGAAAACTATGAGATTTATAGTTTGCACTTAGAAACTGGACAAGGATGGAATGTAGCTCTAGAATCCTAAAATTGCTACTTTTGAAGCCAACTAGGACTCATATGTGAAGTTGGGTGACTTAGTCCTATTTTGGGAAGACTCTATTGGAACAGGTTTTAGACAACTCGGTACTGAAATCTATAAAATTCTTGTTTTTAGCCTAGGTAGTGGGATTCATTTTCCACTAATGGAGAATCAGTCCACTTCCAAATTTTTGGAATTTTAAAAGTGGAATTTGTAGCCCTTGGTTTGCACTTTTGCTCCTAACGGGTTTCTAGATCCGAAACTGGTAAATTTGACCTGTAGGTGTTCTCCAAGCTTCTTTTAGGGCTTTGATAACATTGAATGACTTTGACAATTTGTTGACAACTTTTCCAATCTTTCTCTTTGACAAATCTACAAACAATACCTACAAAATCACATGCAAAGAGAGGGAAAAATGGTTGAAGGGTTAGAGAATAGGGGTTTACCTTGGTCAAACCCCTTGTTGGTAATCAAACCCTTGAAAATGAAATGAAATATGTAAAGAGAACGATGAATGAATAACACGCAATGCTACAATTCACCAAACCCTTGAAGTAGAAATTTGAAGACATGCAAGTAATAGCTCCAATGGATGTAGACTTGAGAATGCTTGAAATGCCTAGAATGCTTAAGTGAATGATTGATTAATTGCTTAAATGATTGGGAGATGAAAATGGGTAGAAAAACCTTATATTTATACACAATTATGCCCTAATTCCTAAAGATAATACATCATAGACCGACCTTAGTTCTTAGAAAATTAAAACCTACCAAAAAATTGAAATCATTCTAAGTTTTATGCCAAAGGGGACTCATTCACCCCTAATGAGGAATGGGTCCCACACAAGGCAGTTTAAGTGGGTGTTAGGAATTAAGTATTTTAAATGATTTTTATTGGTTGTATTCTCAAAAGTACACTTAAGTAAGAAATGTAGATGTAAAATGGGGCCAATTAAAGCATAAGAAAGGTATAATTATTAATGAAAAGCCTAGAAAATTCTGAAAGTTTGTTACAAAACTTTACAACACTTTGAAATAAGGCTTGGTAGATGATAGAAAGAAGTTATTTAAGTGAAATATAATAATAAGATCCTAGAAAAGTGTGAAAGTGTGTTACAACACTTCACAACACTTTTGCAAGGCATCATAAAATTCTTATTAGTTCACAAGGGCCCAAGACCTAATGTGAATGTGTTAATCACATTACAACACTAAATCAAGGAAAAACTAAGTCAACATCCATAAAAAAGACCCATTGAGTGTGAGAATGTACCAAGATCCATTTTTCTACACTACATCAGGCAAGCTTCTTGGATATATTGTCTTGCATAGAGGGATAGAGGTTGAACCCACCAAGGTTAAAGCCATTTTGGAAATGCCACTACCAACCAACATTAGTCAATTAAGAACATTACAAGGACAACTACAATCTATTTGCATGTTCATTGCTCAACTACCTGATAAGATTCATCGATTCCAACATCTATTAAGAAAAGGTATTCCCTTCAATTAGACAAAAAAGTGTCAAGAGGCATTTGATTAGATCAAGAACTATCTATTAACTCCACCAATCTTTATGCTTCCAATTGGTGGAAAACACTTGATACTCTATGTGACGGGTACTGCATTAGCATTAGAGGCACTCTTAGTATAAAATGACAATGATGGCAAGGAAAGAGTAATATACCATATTAGTCACACTTTAGTCGAATATGAGTTAAACTATAGTCCTATTGAGTGAGCATGTCTAGCAGTGGTCTCTGCAGCACAAAAACTAAGACACTACATGTTGAATCACAAGACAAAATTGATTGCTAAGATTGATCCTTTTAAATATCTTCTCAAAAAAGTAGCACTGATAGGAAGGATAACTAAATGGGTTATGATTCTAAGTGAATACGAGATTGAATATGTTAACAACAAAGTAATAAAGGGACAAGTGATAGCTGACCAACTTGTAGATGCACCACTGAAAGCAGACTATCCTTTGATATCTAACTTCCTAGATGAATTGATCTTTTTCATAGACACCCTGACAACATGGAAACTATACTTTTATGGATCCTATATAAGTCATGGATCAGGAGAAGGGTATGCGCAGGATCATCATGGAAAAAATAGGCCCTTAAGTGGCAAAAAATTTAGAAAAATTTAGAGTTAGGCAACTTGACATAAAAATTTGAATAAGTTATCTATATTATTTCAAAAATTTGTAAGAATGGAATCTATAGCAAATTGAATTTAGTTTCTAAACTACTAGGTTTAAAAAAAAAAAACAAATCTATTTAGTGAAAATTGGAAATTTCAATGCAGTGGTACTTAAATTTCAAGGAAAAAATAAGTAGGTGTATGTCTGACCACCCTAACCACAATAAAATGATAATATTTTTTATAATATTTTAGATATAAGTAGAGGACTCATGCCCCGATGTGATGCATACTTTTTTGTAATTATTTTCCAAGTAAATAGTTAATTATAATTTTTTTATTACAATTTTTAAAAAAATATAAAAACTTGTATGTCTGACCACCTTAACTTGGTCAAAACTTCATGAAATTCAATTTTTCTTTTCTCAATCCTATATTATGTGAAGCATAGAATGTGACTCATATTTTGGATTCAAAAAATGTGATACCGTTTGAAAGCTATAGATATTTTTCAATGAGCCTATCAATTAGGACTTTAGTCATAATTTGAATAGAAAATGAATAATAATTACTTATTAAATTCAAAGTAAAGAATAATTTATATTGGTGGAAAGTTGAGAATCTCCTTTAAAAACCCTTTTTGTTTCATCAATTTTGGGTAAAAAAATAGTCATCAGCCACATACGCATCATATTGCCACTTTTTGGCCCATCATGATCATGCACATACCCAGAAGGTATTTTTTTCATCACACCTCAAGGAGATGCCATTCCTAAGTCTTTTTGAATAGCATTTCCATGCACAAACAACATGGTTGAATATGAAGCATTATTGACAGGACTCTGAATGGCAATAAATTGGAAAATCAAGGACCTTCGAGTCTGTGGTAAATACCAATTAGTGATAAAGCAAGTTAATGATGACTATGACACCAAAGATGAGAAATTGGTGCCTTACAAGCGCATGGTAGACAACTTTAGACTATACTTTGACAATATTTCTTTTGAAAAAATACCGAGAATCCAAAACAAAGCAGCTAATGCAATGGCCACAATTGGATCTCTCTTGGACATTCCCAATAATTCCTTGCAATATTAGTTCTTGGTGGAACAACTATTGATCCCTGCATTCGATGTCCCCGAGACTAAACTTTTGTGTGAAATTTTTGGTCTTGAATCTCCTTGGTAGAAAGACATCTATGCCTATTTGCATGACCAAATTATCCCTCTTGATTTTTCCCCTAACCAATGAAATAACTTTATCCAACAAGTAGCCAAATATGCCATCATCAGAGACATGCTTTACTGCCACAGTCTAGATAGCACCCTCCTTTGATGTCTTGAATCAAATGAAGCACAAACAATCTTACAAGAGGTACTCCAACGTATATGTTGAGCTCACACTGTTGGTGCAACCTTAGCTAAAAATGTCATGAGGACGAGATATTATTTTCCTACAATGGAATGTGATGCTTATCACTTTTTCAAGAAATGTCACTAGTGTTAGATTCATGGAGATCTTATACATGCACCCATTTAGGAACTTCAACTACTTATTTTTCCTTATCCATTTTCTTAATGGGGACTCAACCTCATAGGAAAGATCCATCTCACCTCTTCTAATGGACATAAGTTTATCCTTGTCTCTACTGAGTATTTCACAAAATGGATTGAAGCCATCCCATTGACTTACATCACTGGAAAGAAAATAACCAAGTTCATCCTAAATTATATCATTGGCTGCTACG
Source organism: Sequoia sempervirens (assembly GCA_007258455.2). Classification (NCBI taxonomy): domain Eukaryota; kingdom Viridiplantae; phylum Streptophyta; class Pinopsida; order Cupressales; family Cupressaceae; genus Sequoia; species Sequoia sempervirens. Next base: position 368,397 of record VDFB02027533.1, on the reverse strand, counting down.
GTATCCCATAGTCCATCATCACTGATAATGGTCACCCTTTCAAAAATTAGGAAGTCCATGAGCTTTGTGATAAATTCCATATCCAACACCACTTTTCTTCTCCATACTACCCCCAAGGCAATGGCCAAGATAAGGCATCAAATAAGACCATCCTAAAAATCTTAAAGAAGACTATTAATGATGTTGGTCGTGACTGGCACCTACAACTCAACCCTGCTTTATGGGCTTACCATACCAATGTTTGTACTCCCACATGATCCACCCCATACTCCCTTGTCTTTGGGTCTGAAGCAATATTTCTTATAGAGGTCGAGTTACCCTCTTTATGAGTCTCTATGCAAGGCTTGATTGATCAAGAAGAATATCGTGTATCTTGTTTACATGAGCTAGAGTTACTAGATGAAAAGAGAAAAAATTCTCTGACACATTTGAAAGCACATCCAATTCTCCTTTGATGCAACTATAACAAGAAATTCTGACCTAGAATCTTTGATATTCGTGACTTAGTCCTGAAAGAAAATTCAAAGAATCAAGTAGAATGAGAAAATCCAAGAAAGTTTGAACCTAATTTGTTGGGCCTAAAGTTATATCATTACAACATCATATGGATCAAGAGCTTATCATCTTTCTACTCTTGAAGGAAATCCATTTTCCAAACCTATCAACAACATGCACCTATGCAAGTATTACACTTGATTCTCAGAGTATCCCTATAAAAAGTAAAAAATACAAAACAAATAAAAAAATAAAAAAAGGGTCACCTTGATGAAAAACCTGGCAAACAGGTGTCTTGGTGACAAAAAAAAATAATTAAGAGAAATAATTTGTCCAAAAGTTAAAACCACTTCAGTGGCACTTTGGATAAGTACCATGGTGAAAACTTGACAAACAGGTGCCATGTGTAGTCAATCTATGCTCCTCCATCTACTATCACTCTATTTGGTCGTTTGTCCTTTCCACCCATCCATTCACACATGACACTTATTCATAATAAAGCCTTGTCATCCTTCTCATGGCCTGAGAACCACCGACATTTAGCATCTTGATCATTCTTCACATTTTCTTGCTGCTTCCCCTCGCACACAATAAATTGGTCCTACACCTGGCTGGGGGAAATTCATTGACTCGTGTCTTTATGGGAAGATAGCGCATGGTATCAACATCATAAAAAATAAAAACTCCAAAAAAAAAAATAGAAAACTTCAAAAATCCAAAAAAACTTCATAAATCCAAAAAAAACTTTGAAAACTTCAAAAATCCAAAAAATCAGAAAACCATCAAAATAAAAAAATTTAGAAATTATCAAAACTTCCAAAAACAAGTCTAAGCTTGATTACGAGTTTAAGTCAATTTACATTATTAGGGTCAAACTACGTTGTCTCTATGCATTTTCTACGTAGGCAAGGCTCATCTTAAATGGGCCTCTAGGACATTAGGTTAGTCCTTTTTGGTTGTCCAGATAAAATCATGACTCAGTTTTTTGTCAAATAAGGAAAATACAGGTCATGTCGAACTATGAGGTATTTGTGCATTTCTATGTAGGAAAAGACATCTTTCAATGATCCCCCAAGGCCCCCTAGGTCATTTCCTTTAGGGTTTGTCAAGTTTGGTAGTCTCCTTGGTTCAAAAAACAATCATCATTCAAACCAAATCATGAATCAACAAACAAACATAACCAACAAAATCCTTCAATCAATCAATCATCTTGTCATCAACCGATAAGACTTTGTCAATTTGGCCATTCACCTTAAGCAGGATATGTCTTTCTTGTAGATAGGTGCCTTGTCAACATTTTCCATTTGGTCAACTTTATTAGATGTATTCCTTACCTTAAACAAGATATGTCTTTCCTAAAATTAGGTATTGTCACATCACTTGGTCATATCAATCAATCTTTGTCAAAAAATCAATCAATCTTGTCAACCTTATCAATTAATCTTTCCTTAATCAGGATGTGTCCTTCCTGAGATCGTGCACAATCATTATCAATCAAAACTTGTCAACTTTATCAACCCATCTTTATCAAAATTGATCAATCTTGTCATCTGGGTCAATCAACTTTTCCTTACTTGGGATGAGTCCTTCCTGAAACTAGGTACAATCAATAAAATCAACTTGTCAACTTTTTTCAATCATCAATCAATCCTTTACAACCTCTCAATCAAATTTTTTTCAACTTATCAATTTTTTAATCAAACTCGGGCATCTCGGTCATCTCGGTCAACCAAATCAATCATATCAATTTTATTGAAACTATTGGCAAGAACTATCTCTATTGTTAAACACTTTGTTGATCTAGATTTGTCTTATCTTTTTTATTTGTTTTGGGTCATGTTACTAGTCTCCTCAAGGATTTCCTATCAACGGATTTAGAGGGACAATGATGGATCATGGCCTCTTTTCTTTGCTTGTTGTCTATGGTTTGTCTTGGAAAGAATACTGGGACAATTGGGTCCCTAGTATGATCTGGGGAATTCCTCATCTTTTTTTTGATTGCTTGTCTTTCCAAAATGGTCACCTTGCACACCTCAATTTATGTCATACCATGGTTTTTGTGGACCATTTGTGACATTTTTGATGCCCAATTATGATAACTATAAATATAAGAGAATGAAAGTTGGTTGGACCTTGTCATTTCTCACCTAACATTCCATTATCTTTGTCCTTTTCCATGCTAACATCCATCTTATCCATGATAAAATTTCTTCTATCCTTCATCCTCTAGTCCTGTCATCCATTTTGAGAGCACATTCATGTTCTTTGAACTCGCATGTCCTCTCGAGGGGGCATACCACAACCCTCCTAGTCATCCTTCCTCATTCTTGTCACCGAGGCATGTTGGGGAATGATCTGAACCTAATTTTCATTTTCATTCTTTGACACAATGCTCAAATCACATTATGTCAAAGAAGGGAAAAATGTAGACACTAAAAAATGTCCTAAGCCTGCAAGCAACATTTCTTCATTGGTCGTCAACCTCTAATAATTTAAAAAATTTAATCATTTAATTATGCTTGATCATATTCCTCCACTAATTAAATAATTTTTAATTATTTAATTAATTCACCTTCTGATCTCTATTCTATCCTAATCAATTAAAATAAATTAATTATGTCACTAACACCCCCTTTCTTCAATAATTAAATAAATCATTATTTATTTAATTATTTATCTTTCATCATTTGTCTATAGTCAGGTAATAATAATTATAATTTGACCTTTTCATTCTTCTATAATTAAATAATTTTCAAGATTATTTAATTATGTGTCATTCCTCTCCCCATTAAATAATTAATTCAAATTAATTATTGAGTATCTAATTTCCACCTCTCCTCATTTAATTAAATTGATTTTATAAATTGATTTAATTGGATGCTCATTTTTCATTTTCCTCAAATAAATAATTTGAATGAATTATTTATCCTCCACTTGTCCATTTCCTCCATTTTCCCTTTTTTGAATAAATTATTTATGCCTCTCTTTTGGTCAAAGATACCCTATCATTAATCCCTGCCATAGCCTTCATTGTTTTCATAGTCGTCGGGCATCATAGCCATTGGTGTCATACCTATCATAATCCTTCTACGAATGGCATATTTTTGGCGCATCAATTCTGGACCATTGATCTTAGCATCTTTCTGAAGGCTTGATCTCAAACATTCATTTTGTAACCTCCCTCTCATGCATCCTCTACCATTGATCTTGGAATCTTTCTAGAAGATTAATCTAGACCATCCATTAGAATGGTTGTCTATAAAATCAACCTTCCTCTCCCATTTTGAACTTAACAACCTTTCATCTCCAACTTTCTACTTACCATTTCCAATTTTTGTACAAGTATTACAACAAATCTGAGGGAAAAGTTGCATAAGGAGAAATAGGAGAGTGAGAGAAGTAATCAACCATGATGGGGAGTGCTTTATTTTATGTTTTTCATTCTTTATTTCTCTCCATTATTTGTTTTATCTTGTTGGATGTGGTCTTAATAGCTTAGAAGTGTTGGTTGTCACTTTATCTAGTCTCAGAATTCTCTAACCCCATCTTACACTTATGTCAGGAGGAGGATCTTGATATCCTAACCCTTTGGTATCTTTAGTTGGTATTTTATCTAAGAGTTGATGAATTTCATGTTCACTTATTGTATCACATCCTTGTTTTCTTAAGATCGTGGATCCTTTTTGATATGTCTCTTCTAGATTGATAGGAGTATTTGTTACCTTGTTAACATAGAATGGTTAAATGTTTTCTTCACTAGAGGAATTAGGTTCACCTATTGTAGGGAACTTAGGATTAGCTTGTGAGTCAATTTTCAAGATGTAAAATACCAAACATCTCAAGTGGTGGGATGATGGGAGGTGTTGGTTGTTTTAGTGAACGATAAAAGGATGCATTATTCTCAAGTTTGTTAAGGAAATCATGTATAAATTCATTCATGCTAGCATAATTTTCTTCAATGATATCAACATCATGAGGAGGACATGCATTAGGAGTTGTGTGAGCATGAGTAGGTTCAAGTGCATTAAGGCCATTTCCAAAAACACAAATTTAAACATCAACCAAAGAGAACAAGGACTTCCACACATTGCTAAAACACTTCTATCCATTTTCAAAATTCCAAATCTAAACAAAGTAATTTTCTGATTACACAATGATGTAGTGTAGGAAAATGCATACCCTTGCATTTTCACACTTGTATGGAGCCTGCCTTGCTTTATTTATCCTTATTTATGTCTTAATTGGTCCTATTTTGCATCCACAAGCCTAATAAATTATATCTTTTTATGGCTAATCCTGACAAACATCAAAGGGTAAATGATAATTTAATGATTATGGATGCGTGTCCTTGATTTTTGGACTGGGACTAATAAGACACCTAGGTCGCCTTTTTCCCCCAAAGGTCTTGGGACCCTAATTTCAAAAGCACCTTAAAAGGCCCCTTTTTGGAGTTTGTACCCCAAGTTTCAAGCCTTAGGACTAAGATGCGACCTAGGGAATCTTAGTCCCCCTCAAGTTATTTTCAAGATTTAATTTCAAATCTTGGTAGGATTTAGCCTCCTTTAATTAATGATTTTATGTGTCGGCTTGGTGTGGTGTAATTTTGGGATATTAAGCATGGATAAGTATAAATACAAGGTTCTTTCACTCATTTTATCATCCAAGAAGCTAAGACTTTTGTGAGAGAATTTATAATAGAAAAATTAAGTTCACAAGTGCATTTCAGAGCAATTCATCAAGCATTGGGAGCCATCATCAAGATTCAAGCATCATGTCAAAGATATTCTTGCAATCATGTGTGTTTTTGAGCTAACATTTGTGATGTAGGGTTTTGATTCAAGCAAGCAATTCAAGTCAAGATCTATGAAGCATTCATTTGATTCAAGATATACATTCAAGCTAGCCATCTCGCACAAGTTTTTAGATTTCATAACAAGGGTTTGGTGAGTTACAACAAAGCACTTTGTTCAATCATCATTTCCCTCCATTATTTCATTTCATTCCATGGTTTAATTACCAACAAGGGAATTTGCAAAGGAAAACCACCATTTACTAACAATCAACAAGTTTGTATGCTCTTGTGTGTTTATTTTTGTATATTTAGGTTGGATATCATTTGAAGTGCAAAGTTTTAAAGTTGTCATCTTCACGGAAAGTCACCTACAGGCCAGATCTAGAGGTTTCAAGACCTAAGATCTGAGAAGAAGGAAATACAAACATTGAACCTTAGGATCATATTTCAAAGTTGTAGAAATTCAAATCAGGACTAAGTTGGTAGTAAGGGTTTCTTAGTCCTCCAAGAGGTATTTTGCAGAGATTCTTTGAGATTTTGGTTTGACATACGAAGATTTTGCATTTGCCTCAAAAAATAGCAGCAAGACTAAGACAATAGTAAGGGCGTTTTTGTCCTCCCTAGCATATTTTGACAACATTTTTGCATTTCCAAAATCCTTATCACATTTCCAAACTTCCCAAGTGCATACATCCTAACTTGTTGTTACTTAATTTTATCATTTTCACTCATTATTTGGCTTGCATTACTAGGTTTTGTGAGTTGAATTCTAAGTTTTCTTTTCCAAGCTTTTGCTTGGTGGTGAACCCTTAAAAGCCTAAGGAATCTTCCTAGGTATCCTCTGTTGAGAATTGACTCACCTTTGTGTTGATAGTCAATCCAATTTTGGGATCCTAGGTTTCCTTGAATGAAACTGACATTTTGAGTATTCATTTTCTTATTTAGAGTTCACTAAGGTCCTAGATCTAGGTTTCATTCATTCTTGCATAGCATCTTGCATTAGTCAAAGTACATCTAGGGTTTCTCACATTTTCATTAGTGAAAGTGCATATAGGTTGCATTTTTTATTTCTTGCATCATCTTATCTCAATAAAAAATTGAAAAGTGCTTTGTTAATTATCCTAATTTCATTTACTCTTAGCTTTAGTCTTCTTTTACTCTTTGTTTATCTCCCTTCTTTGTTAATTTATTATTTTATTATTGTTTGTTTTTACTAGGTGCTTCTTAACCTATTCAATTTTATTTCATTTTATTGACCTTTATCTCAATTTCGTCTTTGTCTCTGTACTTATCTTTCTTTAGCTTATTTATTTATTCTTTATTCTCAATTTTTATTTTTATTATTTTTCTTTAGAATTAATGTTTGCTCCTTTGAAGCTTTTACTTGATTTATTTCTCTTTTTGTTAGTTTCTTTCATTTTTCTTTATTTTATTTGATTTATTTGATTTTATAGTTATTTCATTTGTTTTTATTTTCAACTTTCTTTGTCATTTGTTTTATTTTGGATTGTTTATTTCTTTTATCTTAATTTAATTTAATTTATTTTATTTTACTCGATTTATTTTCATTTTGTTAGTTTCTTTCTTTTATTTTTATTATTTTTATTAGAATTAACGTTTGTTCCTTTGAAGTTTTTACTTGCCTTATTTTATTTTATTTTCTTACTTTCTTTCATTTTTCTTTATTGCATTTGATTTATTTTATTTTATAGTTATATCATTATATTTTATTTATTCTTATTTTCATTTTTCCTTGTCATTTGTTTTATTTTGGTTTGTTTTTTCTCTTTTTCTTAATTTTATTTTATTTTCATTTTACTTGACTTATTTTCATTTAATTTGTTGTTTCCTTTATCTTAATTCTAATTTTAGTTTTCTTTATTTTACTTTCTCCTTTTCTTCATTTTATTTTATTTTATATTTATATCATTTTATTTTCAATTCTCTTTGTATTTATTTTATTTGGTTTGTTCTTCTCTTTAATTTTGATTTTTGTTTTTCTTTCTTCTTTTTTCTTTATTTTATTGGATTTATTTTATTTTATAGTCATATCATTTTATTTTATTTATTGTATTGTATATTTATATCATTTTATTTTATTTTATTCTTATTTCCAATTTGTCTTGGTTTTGTGTTTTATTTTGCTTGGTTTATCTCTTTAATCTTAATTTCAATTTTTTCTTTATTCTATTTTTTCATTGTTTTATTATTTATTTTATTTATTTTTTTGTTTTAGTTTCCTTATTGCTTAATTTTTATTTATTTTTTTGTTTTCCTTATTTTACTTTTCATTTTTTTAATTTTATATTTCATTTTATTTTATTTTCTATTTTCTTTGGTTTGTTCATCTCTTTAATTTTGATTTTAGTTTTCTTTTTCCTTTTTTTTATCTTATTTTTTTTTAATCCTTATTTTAGTTTTTCTTTATTTTGTATTTTATTTTCAATTTTCTTTGTTGGTCACTTATTTATTGCTTTTTATTACTCTTAGTCATTTATTTTGTTTTGCTTTAATTCTTGTTCCTTTATCATTTTGTCTTTTATTTCTATTCATCTCTACTTTTCTCTCTTATGGCTTTCATGCATTCCTCATCATTCTTATGTTTATTTTATTATTTTCTTTTCATTCCATTTTGGTTTGTTTATCTCTTACTGTTTGATTTTTCACTTTCTTTTCATCTTATTTTTTATCCTTGATTCACACCTATTTCATTTTTATCTTTGTTTCTTTATTTCTTTGTTTATTTTATTTATTCATATTTGCAATTTCTTATTCATTAAAAAATTTTAATCCACCCTCAACCTCGAACTGTGTGCCTCGAACTGTGTGCCCCCTTCCTGGTGTCTCCTCTCTCTCTTTTTAGCTTGCTTTGGTCTGCAACAATCATTTTCTTCTCCTCCAGCTCTCTTTCATCCTGATGATGAATCATGTAGTATGATTCAAAACGTCGATGTGAAAAACCAAAACACAATCAAATCCAGAAAATAATAGCACAATTTGATGGATTGTGGAAACTTGATATCTTTAATTATCCTAATTTCATTTAGGAACATTGTTATTGCATTTAAAAATTAAAAAAATTGCATCCAACCTTGCATTCAATTTCTTTGCATTAGTTACTTTTTTCTTACATTCATTGGCATAGTTTTATGTTTCTAAACATCAGGTCCATGAGTAGGCAACCTGGATACACTAAAAACAATCTATACTTTACTATTTTTCTAAAGAAAAAAAAAACCTTTACTAGGACAAAAACACCCTTACTAGTGGCTTAGTCCCTCTATGGGTTTTTAGATCAGAACCCTATCTGAGTTGTTTGCTGTCAGTTTAAGTTTCTAGAACCTCTAAATTCCTTCAGTAGGATCTAGATGCCCTTGTTGGTGTCTTAGTCCCCATTGACTTTGAAGTTGAAGTTTTTAGGGTTTAAATCTATTTTTCTATGCTTTTGTTTGCTTCCATTGGTTATCTGTTTTAGTGGCTTGACATTCTATTTCATGCATTTTACTAAATATAGATTAAATTAGTTCATTTCATGCATTGCTTCATTCCAAATTTGCATTCACAACATTTCATTTCACGGTGTACTCAGTAAATTACCTTGTTTGAAATCTGAAAATTGCATTTATACATTTCATTGTGTGCCTTTACATTGCATTTTGAGTTTGCATAGATTAATTTTCACAAATGTTGGTATTGGTCTTTTCCATGTTTGCAAAAAAAAATTTAGTCAATAAGCATGTTACTCATTCATCCAATGCATTCCCTAGGTATGATAGTCTCTTGTCACAAGAGAGTGAAAATAATGAGCCTTTCCTTAAACATACATTCCATCTTATCTCTCCTATTTGTGGGAATGATGTGATAGAAGTTGAAAGCATAGACAATCTTGATAATAATAGTTGTTTTTTCTCCCAATACCTCTCCTTTTAGTGATGAAGGTGTCTTGGTGAAAGAAGATACAATCATTGATAATCATGAAAGTCTTCCTTGTCCTTATCCTTGTCTCCTTTGGGAAGATATTATAGCACAAGAGAATGAAATCATAGACACATTTCTAAACATTACTTTACCTAATCTCCATTGCCCTCTTTCTTGTGAGAATGATTTAGTCCTCTTTATGATCCTTCCCCTACCTGTCCTATTTTGGAAGACATTAGGGAACAAAGGAATGAAATCATAAATGATCATGAAAATAATACTTATCCTTCTCCTTATATCTCTCCTAGTTCTGAAGAAGATACTTTGATTGATGAAGGTCATGAGAATCTTAGTTGTTCCTCTTCACCTAAGGAAGCCCTTATTAAGCAAGAGAATTCAACCATTGATCATTTCCTTGTGATGAAGTCATTTTAGAAGAACCAACCTTTGAATGTCATGAATATTAAGTTTGTAGTTCTTCCAAAAAACTCTCATCTTAGAGAGGATATCATGGTCCAAGAAAGCCTGAACATTGACACATGTAAACAGGCTTCCTTAGATAAAGATGATGAAGTAACATTAGACTCCTCTTCACTAAGAGATCATGCAAATAGGTATAAGCTTTTTGAGTTTATGATGACACAAATTGAATCTCCTTTAATTAGTGAGCTTCCTAAGTCACCTTGAATTAGTGGATCACATAAGAAACTAAGAGATTTCTTGAAATCTATAATGCAATCTAACAATGTTTTGTAGCAACCAAGATATAACACAGTTGCTCAAACATGTAGGGGATGAAAAATTGCTCCTGCAACATCACCATTGCCTCAATTTATTGTCCCTAGTGTTGAAGATCTTAAAAAGACTCCTGCTAACATATCCATATGGCAACTCATTCAACTATCACCTATATATAAATGTCTATTTCAAGAAATATTACAAATAAAGCAGAAGGAAATACAATCTTATATGAAATCAAATAATGTAACATCCTCCTTTCATACCACGCAATTCATACAGTCAGAAATAACATTCCCTAAGCATGAATTTACCTCACTTGAGATTCAAAACAAGAATGAATCCTTGATGATAAAGGTGATCATTAATGAAACTAAAGTTAGGAAAACTCTCATAGACAATGGAGCAAAGATCAATGTTTGTAGCATTGACCTCCTAAACAAAATTAGCTTGGACATGAGGCTTATTCAACTTCATGATGATCATATTTGTGGCTTTGACAATGTTAATAGGAAACCACTAGGAATGATCACATTACCTATTGAGGTTAGACCTAGAGTGTCTCCTACCCCTATCCATATCATGCTAGTATATCTTTCTTACGATCTTCTCCTAGGGAGACCATGAATTCATGCTATGAAAGGGGTCTCATCTACTCTCCACAGTACAATGAAATTTTAGTACAACAACAAGATATACATGGTTGAAGCAGATGAACAAAGCTATTAATCATATGACCACGACACTTCCAACTCCCCTAATACTTTCATTCCAAAATCAAAAGTTGAACGTATACAAGTTGATGCTAATCCTTCACCTACAACAAAAATATTAAGTGATAATTTGGGGTCCTTATATTTTACACCTCCTTTCAATAGAGAATCCAAAATCTCACCCTCAAAATCCAAAGAGTCACTCCTACAAGATCATTTGATATCCCTTCCTCCAAGAACATGAAAGACATTTTATTATAAGAATTCATTATGTGCATATCATGGAGTTCATGGTCATGCTACTAATGAATGTAAGGCTTTAATTGGGAAAATTCAACATCTTAAGGATTGTGGTGCTCTCCCTTGTGTTGAAGCACCTAATTCCTCTAATTGATACTGATTTTTACACGAGCATGTTTCTCATCAATCATTTCTACTCACCCTTTCCTTGCACTAAGTGGGGGCAAGTTGTTAGGTAGCCTTCTCCTCATATGTCAATTACCGTTGTCTATTTTGGCTAGTTGACCACCTTCCATGCATATATAAGAGCAAGATTGAGATGTGGAAAAAATGCCTTAAATTGGCTCGCATGTGACATACTAAGTTATGCATTTTGGGGGAAACCCCTTCCCTTCTCATGACATTTCTTATTGTAAACATATGACTTGGCATAGGGCTTTCTGAGTGATCTCTCATGTCTTCCTCTACTTTAAAGAAATTGCTCACAGTAATGGTGTTAGCAAACACTTAAAGTTGGGGCATACATCGACACTCATGTTTCATTGTTCCATTTTCTTTCTTCTTGTGATGTGTTCCTTCTTGGTGGTGTCATTGGGTTTGATTTCTTTCGAGACGTGATATTTCTTTGACTTGTCCTTTCTTGGAAACATTAAGTACAATCTTCCCTAAGATGATACCTTGCATTTTTCCTCTCTTTGAGATGTTAAGCATGATGTTCCCTAAGAAGATACCTTGCAAAAACTAAGAAAAATCCCTTCGAACATCACTCTTTGTTGTTGCATTGCATTTTTGTACCCTATTAAATTCATGGAGGTATAGCTTTGATATGGTTTCTCGGGGCTCACCTAGTGAACAAATAGCTTCACTAGCCCTTATGAGCATCCATTTTCTTTTTTTCCTTATCATAGACATGGGGGTATGACTTTGATATGGATCTCTTGGGGCTCACCTAGTGGACAACTAGCTTCACTAGCCCTTGTGAGCATGCATTTTGTTTGCATAGTGGACAACGCATTCCACTTGTAAATTTTTTTAGACAAACAACCTAGACCTGATCCACAAGACATTGGACAACCAGTTGAAGCTTGATCTACAATTTTTTTCTTTTTTCTTTTTTTTTTCTATCTTTGATGGTGTATTTTTGTGATCTGGTTATGGCTTCATATATCATCTACAAGTGTGTTCCTTTGTGCCTATGTTGGTCTATCATAGGATGTAAATCCTGGGGGCTTGGCCACCCTCTTGGTTATTGTCATCCTATCTTACTAGCATTCGTACATTTGAACCCCTCTTGATTGTGTGGTTGGATGCTTTAGTGTGAGTTTGAAGTAATTTCATCCTTTGACTAAAGTGGGGGCTAAATGTAGTGTAGGAAAATGCATACCCTTGCATTTTCACACTTGTTTGGGATTTCTTTGATTTATTTATCCTTATTTATGTCTTAATTGGTCCTATTTTGTATCCATGAGCCTAATAAATTATATCATTTTATGGCTAATCCTGACAAAAATCAAAGGGTAAATGATAATTTAATGATTCTAGTTGTGTCCTTGATTTTCAGACTGGGACTAATAAGAAACCTAGGGTGTCTTTGTCCCCCAAAGGTCTTGGGACCCTAATTTAAAAAGAACCTTAAAAGGCCCCTTTTTGGAGCTTGTGCCCCAAGTTTCAAGCCTCGGGACTAAGACGCCACCTATGGAATCTTAGTCTCCCTCAAGTTATTTTCAGGATTTAGTTTCAAATCTTGGTGAGATTTGGCATCCTTTAATTAATGATTTCATATTTTAGCTTGGTGTGGTGTAATTTCAGGATATTAATCATGGATAAGTTTAAATACAAGGTTCTTTCACTCATTTTATCATCCAAGAAACTAAGAATTTTGTGAGATCATTCCAAATAGCATAATTGAGTTCACAAGAGCATTCAAGAGAAATTCATCAAGCATTGGGAGCCATCATCAAGATTCAAGCATCATGTCAAAGATATTCTTGTATCATGTGTTTTTGAGCTAACATTTGTGATGTAGGGTTTTTATTCAAGCAAGAAATTTAACTCAAGATCTATCAAGCATTCATTTGATTCAAAATCTACATTCAAGCTAGCCATCTCACACAAGTTTGCAGATTTCATAACAAGGGTTTGGTGAGTTGCAACATAACACTTTGTTCATTCATCATTTCCCTCCATTATTTCATTTCATTCCATGGTTTAATTACCAACAAGGGGTTTGACAAAGGAAAACCCCCATTTTCTAACAATCAACAAGTTTTTCTTCTCTTGTGTGTTTGTGTTTGCAGATTTAGGTTGGAGATCATTTGAAATGCAAAGTTGTCATCTTCACGAAAATTCACCTACAAGCCAGATCTGGAGGTTTCAAGACTTGATATCTGAGAAGAAGTAAGTGAAGACATTGAACCCTAGGATCATATTTTGAAGTTGCAAAAATTGAAATCAAGACTAAGTCCTCAATAAGGGAATCTTATTCCTCCAAGTGGTATTTTGTAGAGATTCTTTGAGATTATGTTCCAACATCCAAAGATTCTGCATTTTCCTCAAAAAAATACAACATCACTAAGAAAACAGTAAGGATGTCTTTGTCCTCCCTATTATATTTTGACAGCATTTTTGCATTTCCAGAATCCTTATCACATTTCCAGACTTCCCAGGTACATAAATCATAACTTGTTACTTAATTTTGTCATTTGCATTCATTATTTGGCTTGCATTACTAGGTTTTGTGAGTTGAATTTTAAGTTGTCTTTTCCAAGATTTTTCTTGGTGGTGAACCCTTCAAAGCTTAAGGAATCTTCCTAGGTCTCCCTTGTTGAGAATTGACTCACCTTTGTGTTGATAGCCAATCCAATTTTGGGATCCTAGGTTTCCTTGAATGAACCATCCCCCTATAAAGGATAAATTAAGGATTAGGGATTCCTTTCTTGTATTGTGAGTCCCTTCTCAAAATCATTTTTCCAATGGTTCAAATGCAATAAACTAAAAATGAAATGTTGTAAATGCAAATTTTGAATTTTGACAATGCACTAAAATGAAGCAAATTAAGCTAGATACAATGAATTTTATGAAACAACAAATCAAAAAATTGAAATAGGAAAGTAACAACAGAAAATAGAAGCTTAAAACTGATATTTCAATTTCTAGAAAATGCAAATTAGGATCTATCAGGGACTCATTCGCTAGTAAGGGTGAATGGGTCCATATTAGGTATTTTTGAAATATTTTTGTTGATTTTTGAGTGATTTTCAATTATTTTTAGATGCCAAAAAGTTTAGGTTAGGCCTAATCAAGGAATCATTCAACATTAAAGGTGAATGGGTCCTTGAATATGGTTTTTTAACTATTTTTGAATGATTTTCAAGCTTTCTATAATGTCTTTTAGTTCTAGGTCTAAGACAATAACTTATATTTTTTGATTCTCTACAAATGCAATAAAATGATGAATGAAAAGGCCTAATTTGAAATGCAATGTTTTTTTTATTTTCAAATGAAATTTTATGAGATCTAAATGAAATGTAAGATGACTGGTTTGTTTGTTTTTTTTTCAGATTTAAGAAATGCAAAATAATACAAATCTAAACCCTAAATGAGATGCAAGGTTGAATGCAAAGTAAGAAACCCTAAATGAGATCTAATTCAATGCAAGTGAGATGAAAATGAATGCATGATCTAACCTAGGATGCAATAATAGACTTCTAAAATTATAAAATTACAATATTCAATAGTTTAGGTTCACCATTAATGATTAGGTGAAAAATAGGGTTTACCAAAATCAAAATGATAGATCACTAATTCTCACCCTAAAACATGTGATTTTGTGTGTGATATCGTGTAAATAATAATAAAAAATCAATCCTAACTATTATACCAACTATGAGGGGAGTTTTGAGAGGCCAAAAGGATGTGTACCTTGCTGCAAGAAGCCTATTTTTAGGTCACAAAGGACTCATTCGTATTTAGTGGCAAATGGGTCCTTGTTAGGGTTTCTAAAACTAAGATATGGGTTTTATTCCTTGATGTGTGCACTCTTAGATCCTTGGTTATCAGCTCTTGAAAACTTATAGAAAATTTGGTAGCCTTCTTTCCATGTTCTTGCATTATGAATGACAATTTTGCAACTTGACAACTTTGACAATTTTGCTTCAAACTTGTTTGAGATCTTCAACCTATCAATCTAAAAATACCTATTCAAGAGGAGAAAAAATTACTGATTATTAGTGAATATGGTTTTTCCTAATTCAAACCCCTTGTATGTAATTAAACCAAATGATGAAATAATGAAATTGAAGAATGAACATGAAATAATGAAATGTTGATACCTTGGAAGTTATCTTGGAATGTAAATCTATAAACTAACATGAAGTGGTTGTGAAGAATGTAGATCTTTATCTTGAATTAGATGTGGAACAATTCTTGTAAGTATATCCTTAATGCTACATCCATAATCTTCGCTCCACAACATGCTTGAATGCACTATGCCTTTGACATGATGAAATGATCTTGAATTTTTGCAATAAACTCTTGATAATTTTCCTTTGAATGCCTTTGAAATTCTCTTAAAGTTCTTTGTAATGCTATTGTAAATTATTAAGATGCTTTCTCAAAGTTGTTAGGATGAAACTATGTGAATTAACATCACATTTATACTAAACCTAGAGATTAAACCCAAAATTCAAATAATTCAGGTCGACACAAGATCTAGGATTAAAAATCATTAGAATCACATCAAAATTAAATTAAAAAAGGGGTGTCCTATGTGAGGAGGACCCATTCACCACTAAAGGCGAATGGGTCCTAGCACAACTTTTCTAGGACTATGTTTTGGGGGGATGAAATAACATAAAAAACCCATGTAAAAAATGAAAAGAAAGGGGTGTCCTATGTGGAGAGGACCCATTCACCACTAAAGGTGAATGGGTCCTAGCACCATTTTATAGGACCTTGAATTTACCAAATTAAATGTCATGCAATTTAATTATTGGGTGTTGAGATAGATCCTTCAGAAGGTGTCATTAATAAGGCTTAAATTTGAAATAAAGGGGATAATTAATCTCAATTAACCATAATTAATTAATGAAGCCCTAGATAAGTGTGAATGTGAACATGGTATGGGTGAAGTGGTACTACAAAAATTTACAACACCCTAAATAAGGTACAATTTAAGCATATTTTGTTGAAAGGGCCCTAGATTAATGTGAATGTGTACAACACATTACAACATTAAATATAGGAATTATTAGGTTAATTCAATATCACTTATTCCCAAATTACTTAACTGCGAAAGATGGTTACTTTTTTCGACACTAAATTTTTATTATACAACAAAATAATATTTCATCTATTTGAAGATAACACTTTTATTATATAACTTTCTAGAATATTCAATCCCAAAGCTTGTACCATTTCACACTAACATGATAATTGATGAAGATAAACTTAATTTCCTTGGTCTCCAACTTGGACTTCTTCTCCTTTGGCACATGAGCATATGAATCACAAGAAAACACATGAAGATGTATTAATGAGGGATTTTTCTAACCACACCTCAATATGTTTCTTCTCAATAAGAATTGATGTAGGAGATCTATTAGGGTATGTGCAGGATCATCATGGAAAAAACAAGCCCTTAAGTGGCAAAACATTCAGAAAAATCAGAATTAGGCAACTTGATGTAAAAATTTGAATAAGTTATCTATATTATTTCAAAAATATGTAAGAATAGAATCTGTAGAAAATTGAATGTAGTTTCTAAACTACTAGGTTTGTTTAAAAAACAAAAATCTATTTCATGAAAATTTGAAATTTCAATGTAGTGGTACTTAAATTTCAGGGAAAAAATAAGTAGGTGTTTGTTTGACCACCCTAACCACAATAAAATGATAATATTTTTTTATAAGATTTAGACATAAGTAGAGGACTCATGCCCCAATGTGATGCATTTTTTTTTGTAATTTTTTTCTAAGTAAATAATTAATTATGATTTTTTTATTACAAATTTTGAAAAAATGTAAAAACTCGTATGTCTAACCACCTTAACTTGGTCAAAAATTCATGAAATTCAATTTTTATTTTTTTAATCCTATATTATGTGAAGCACAGAATGTGACGCATGTTTTGGATTCAAAAATTATGATATCGTTTGAAAGCTATAGATTTTTTTTAATCAGCCTATCAATCAAGACTTTAGTCATAATTTGAATAGAAAATAAATAATAATTACTTATTAAATTCAAAGTAAATCATAATTTATATCGGTATAAATCTAAGAATCTCCTTTAAAAACCCTTTTCATTTCATCAATTTTGGGTAAAAAAATAGTTGTTAGCCACATACCCATCATATTGCCACTTTTTGGCCCATCATGATCCTGCACATACCCATTAACTAGATAGCAGGTAGTGATAATAGCTTTAACCCAAAAAAATTTCCCAAGGCTAGCTCCACTTAGTATACTCCTATCCCTCTCCATCAACATCCTATTCATCCTCTCCAAAACTAAATTATTGTAAGGAGTATATTGAGTTATCTTATATCTCTCAATCCCATGTTATTTATAGAACCTTTCAAAATTTGTAGAATAGTACTCATAACCATTATTAGTCCTCAAATAATTATTTCATTTACTAGCCTAATTTTGACAAAAAAAAACTTAATCTCTTTGAACCAACTAAAGAATTCATATTTACTCTTGAGAAAATACACCCATGTCCTTCTACTATAATCATCTGTAAAAGATTCAAAAGATACAAACATTTAAAATGAAGGAACATTAGTGAGACCAAACATATCAAAAAGTAGTGAAACTAGCCCTTAGCAAGTTGGATGATTCTATTACATCGGAGATGAGCCCCATCTTCTGAGACCCCGAGACACCAGGGTTGGATGATATTTCTTCTGAGGGTCTCTCTCTTGAGGTTGGCATTCCCCTGGTTGTGTCTCCGGTCGGGACAATTAACCCAGGTGCTGAAAACTATTCAGATCGGGCTTCTTTTGATATTGTTAAAGACACTTATTCAGACCCTAGCCAGGCAAGCATTCTTGAAAGAAGTAACTCCCTGCCTTCTGGGAATGGTCTCATGGATACCCTCCCCTGGGAACAAAAATTCCTTTCTGAAAAAGAATGGGAGTCTAGTAGAAAATCAGATAGTCAAGATGATACAGATAGAGAAGAGGTGCTTTCTAAGAAAAAGAAGAAAAAATCAAAGATCAAAATCAAAATCACCCCCAGTGGGATTTCAACAAGATCGAGAGCAAAAGCGGACTGTGGGGCAATTTCTGTGGCCAAAGGAAGAAGACCAAAAAATTTGATAAGAGAGCACCATAGCTTTCAAGATATTGCGGATGGTTTCCAAAAAACCATCCTGGAACTCCTTCTCTCTCCTAAATTCCTATGAAGTTATTATCCTGGAATATTAGGGGACTAAATAATCCCCACAAGCAGGATATTTTACACAATTTTTCTCGGGACCAAAAGCCTGATATTCTCCTCATTTAGGAAACCAAAATGTTAAGTGAAAAGGTTGATAAGATTTCTTTGTTCCAGCACTGTTCCATTCAGGGCAGTGATTCTGCTGGGGCATCTGGTGGGGTTGCGACTTTTTAGAACTGTATGGTCATAAGAGGTGATCCTCTTTTTTCTCATCCTAACCATGTTGCCACTAGATTTACTCATATTAGAGACAATTTCAGCTGGATCCAGTCTAATATTTATGCTCCGAACTATAAAAAAGCTCGGAAGGCTTTTTGGAAAGAGCTTACTACTTTTCGGAATATCTTTCAAAATGACCCCTGGGTTGTCATGGGAGATTTTAACTCACCTCTCCTTCAGGGCGAGAATTTTGGCGGTTCTCATATTAATGAAGAAAGCAAAGAAGATCTCTTGGATTTCATCAACAGTCATGCCTTGATCGACCTGGACTTGCAAGGGAGCTCTTACACTTGGTTGAATAGAAGAATTCTGTTGGATTTGATCCAAGTGAGACTTGACAGAACCCTTGTTTATGATATCTAGATTTTAAATTATTGTTGCTCTTTGAAAACCCTCCCTAGGATAGGTTCTGACCATTTCCCTATTAGTTTTGAATACTCCCTTTCACTTTGAGAAGATGTGGCTTTCCCATCCTCTCCTCCGAGAGGAAATAAGGAAATGCTGGAATATTAAAATTAAGGGTACTGCCTTATTTAGAATCGCTAAAAAACTAAGAGAAGTTAAAATGAATCTTAGAAAGTGGAAAAAGGAGTCTTTTTGGCAATATCTTTCAAATCAAATCTGATCTTCAGTTTAGGCTGTCTGAAATCCAAAAAAAAATTCAGAAGGAAGGCTATGTGAATGAAACTAAGGAAAAGAAAAATGAGATTCTCTCAAAACTTCATGAGATAATTACTAGAGAAGAGGAATTTTGGAGACAAAGATTTAGAGCTCTCTGGCTAGAGGTTGGAGACAAAAATACCAGATACTTTCATCTTTCAGTTTCTAAACACAGGGCAACTAACAAAATTTCTATGATTGTGGTTCATGGTAGAACGTATAAGGGGGAAGAGGATATTAGAAGAGAAGTTGTCCTATTCTTCAAGAATCTCCTGTTTGAGAAAGAGGATATTAAATTAGAAGATCAAAATCAGCTGCTGGAGGCTATCCCTAGGATTGTTAATTCTAGAGACAATAAAATGTTAACAGCAATACCCACCAGTGAGGAAATTAAAAAAGTTGTTTTCTATTTTGAAGGAAGCAAAGTGCCTAGTCCTGATGGCTTCCCTTTAATTTTCTTCCATTGGTTCTGGGACATTGTAAGGGAGGATGTTGAGAAGGCGGTGAAAGAGTTCTTCCATTCTAGAAATCTGCTAAGGAGTTAAATGCCACTTTTTTGGTCCTTATCCCCAAAAAACCTGGAGTGCAGGATTTTGAAGGTTTTAGACCTATTAGCCTCTATAATTCCTTCTATAAAATTATTTTGAAGGTGCTTACCTCTAGGTTGCTTCTTATTTTTCCCTCTATAATTTCCCCTCAATAGAATGGATTTGTGCCTAGAAGACAAATTCTTGACTCTATTGTCCATGCTCATGAGAATGTTCATTCCCTCTTGGTCTCTAAATCGGAAGGATTTCTTCTTAAGCTTGACATTTCGAAGGCTTATGATAGGGTGGATTGGAATTTCCTGTTTAAGATCTTAAAATCCTATAGTTTCAATGAAAGGGTTTTGCAGCTCATTGAACAACTTATCACTTTTGCTTCTGTGGCGGTTCTTATTAATGGATCCCCTTCCACTTTCTTCTGGAGTTCTAGAGGGCTAAGACAGGGAGATCCCATTTCTCCTATCCTTTTCACGATTATGGCTGAGGTGTTAGGCAGAAACATGAGTAAATTGGTTGCTCAAAGATCTATTATGGGGCTTAAACTGTCATCGAACAATCTGATATGCTCTCATCAACAGTTTTTGGATGAGACTTTGCTTATAGGAAGGTATACTATCTCAGAAGCTAAAGAGATGAAGAAACTGTTGGATACCTATGGCAGAGCTTCTGGTCAGGTGATAAATAAGCAAAAAAGTTTGTTGTATTTCTTTAACACACCTTTGCAAAGACAGAGAAAGATAGCTGGAATTCTTGGTTGCAAGATTGAGTCCCTTCCTGCTACTTATCTAGGTTTTCCCCTTTGTTTAAAACCTCCGGATAATTTTTGGATCTCTCTGGTTGATAGATTTGGGAAAAAACTCTCTGGCTGGAAAGGAGCTCACCTAAGCCAAGCCGGAAAACTCCAGCTTCTTAAAGCTTCCTTGCAGAATCTCCCCATCTATGCTCTCAGTCTTTTTAAAATCCCTTCCAAATATGCTGAAACCATTGAGAAGATTCAAAAGAGATTCCTTTGGTCTGGAGTAGAAGAAAGAAAAAGAATGCCTCTTGTTGGATGGGATTTGGTTTGCAGATCTAAAAAGGATGGAGGCCTAGGGCTAAGAAAAATCAGACTGCTGAACAAGTCGCTCCTAGCTAAACAGATATGGAGACTTTTTTCTTCCTCTGGTGAATGGAGTGAAATAATTAAAAGCAAGTATCTGCAGAATAACAATTCCCTCAATGATCTTATTGAGAATCCCAATCTCCCAAAAGGATCAAGTTGTTGGAACTACATGACTGAAGGGATAAAGGTGGTGAAACTGGGATTGAAATGGAAGGTTCACAATGGAAACAAGGTTAGATTATGGGATGATTGTTGGCTGTGTGATGAACCATTGTCTCAGGATGGGAATCTTAGTAGATGGGTTGAGTTTTGTAAAGATACTTTTGGCCTTTTTGTTAAAGACTACTGGTGGGATGGTAAGTGGATCAATCTTCCCTTGATAAACCCTATGATGGTCTCTGTTTACTCCTCCTTGAATGCCATCAGACTTTGTTTAAATCAGGAGGATAATCTTATCTGGAAGTATGAGCCTTCTGGGTGCTTTTCTATTTCTTCTACCTTTGCCTGGATTTCTCATGCTCTTAACCCTCCCCCTCTGTGGTCGCAAGCCTGGATCAAACATCTCTTACCTACGGTTAACATTTTTTTCTAGTCTTTGCTGCAAAATAAAGTTCTTACTGTGGATAATCTTAGGAAAAGAGGATTTCTGATCCCCAATAGATGCTATCTGTATAAAATCAATGTTGAATCGGTTAATCACCTCTTTATCCATTGTCCTTTCTCCTCCTTGGTTTGGGACAAGCTTCTGAAATGCTGGCATTTTTCTTGGGTCCCTCCGGAGTCGGTTGAGGATTTTTTTGCTCAATGGAAACCCCCCTCTTTCAACCCCTTTATTAAAAAACTGTGGGCCTTCTCGTTCCCCCATGTGACTTGGGGAATTTGGAAAGAGAGAAACAACTAGATCTTCAGGGATAATGAGTCTTCAGAGGAAATTATGTTTGAGAGAATTCTTAGGAGGATCAAAGAAAACTTCTCTATTGTCCCCTTCAGGGAAGACAAGGTTGAGACTGTGGTTTGTTCTTCTTTTGACAGCCTGATTGCCAGGGAATGGAGAATTAAATGGGATATATCCAATGCCCCTAATTCTACCAAAAAATCCAGGGACGGTGTTTGCTGGAGTTTTCCTATGGAAGGATGGGCCAAAGCTAACTTCGATGGTGTGGCCAAAGGAAACCCAGGAAAGGCTAGGTGTGGTGGGGTCTTAAGGGATTCAGCAAGAAACTTTATGGGAGGTGTTGCCACTCCTCTGGGGGTCCAAACCAATCATGTGGTGGAAGCGGCGGGGGCTTATTACATAATCAACATGGCTGTGGGAATTAATTGCAAAAATCTATGGCTCGAAGGTGACTCAAAAAATATAATTGATAGCCTTTGTGGTAAGTCCCAGCCAGCTTGGTCGATAAAAAATTGGATTGATGATGCCAAGGCCTTACTTAGTAAGTTCGATAGAATAAGAATAACTCATGCTTACCGTGAAGTGGATGCGGTTACGAATTTTTTTGCCAATGAGGGAGTTAAGAGTGATAAAATCCTCATGTGGCATAAAAAGACTGACCTCCACTTCGATGTCCAAGCTTTATTGGAGTTCGATGCGATGAATGAAAAATAGGTGACGTCTTGTAATAATGAGGAAGGTACGAGTCATGAATAGCAAGATTAGAAGATATAATGGGGCCGAGAGGATCCGGCTAATAAATTATTTACTTTGGGATGCTTTGTGGGTCCTGCGAAGCAAAGGAACTTTATGGAACAGGTTTTCTATCTATAACTGTATTCGAACTAATATCTCAAAAATGGGCAGGGAACAGAAGAGGGTTGAACCTACCAGCTTTGAGTCACACACCAAGAACGCTGAATCTTGGAGTAAAATAAGAAGGGGTGGCTTACTCCCGTTCATTGAGAAACTCCATAGCCCTAAGAAGGAGATTACAGATTTCTTTGAGAAGAATTGGAACAATGGGGAGGTTCTCCTCTTTGGCAGGAAAGTTTAGATTGATGAAGCTCTGATTGCGGAGGTGACTGACATTCTGATGGAAGAGCATAAATTCTTCAGAGATAGGTAATTCTCTAACGAAGCTATGTTGAAGTTCCCCAAATCTGAAACGGAGAAGCAAAAACTTGTCAAGACGACAAATAGTTACTATGAAGTGGACACTATAAAAGCTTTATGGAGAAAAGTGTTAAGGGTTATCATGGAGTACATCACTCTCGACGGTCGCTTCACTAGGGTTTATGGATATCACTTCATGCTGCTTAATCACTTCTGGCATAAGGTGTGTGTCTCTATCCCCTTCTTCTTGCTCTGTTCCCTGAGAAATAGCTTTTCTGATCACAGTAGAAGCCCTAAAAGATACCCGATTCTTCACACGGGTCTTTTAAGGCTCATTTATGAGCACTTTCAGAATATGTCTGCCCTTCCAAACCCTATAGCCCCTTTGGAGCTTGATGAAGATGATACTGAGCCTAGCATTTCTGATACCAAAGCTTCCCCCGACTGTGTCAAGAGCTCTTCGCCTCCTCTGGCCCCCCCTTCTGCCTCTGGCCGCTCCCCTCAACCTTCTGGCGCTTGCTCTGCTTCTGCCTCTAGCCGCACTAACCCTAATGCCAATTTGGCGGGCTCTAGCTCTCCGGTTAATAAGCTTGTTTCCTACCCCGACGACTCCCCTGTTGTTTCTGCTAAGGCGGCTGGGGTTAATCTTGAGGACCCCCACGTTCCCTAGAATATTCAATAGGAGAACTTTACCCCCCCGAGAGGTGCGAAGTCGGTGATTTTTGGGGTCAATTCTGAATGTGGGCCCCCTTTTGACTTCATTGGTAATGCCAAGAGCTACTCTCGGGACTAGTTGAATTCTGCCAAATGGGTTTTTCATGAAATAAGTGAGCTGAAAACAAAAAATTTGTCTCTTCATAGCAAGCTGGGGGAAATTGAAGCCAAAGTTGCAGGGTTAATTCAACTCGAAGTGGAGAAGAATTACAACATGAAGGACACTACTCAAAAGGATAGCACATTTGAAAACGATATTGAAAAAATCAAAGGTACTATGAAAAAAATTGCTGAGCAAAACTGTAGAATTTCCAGACATAACTCTGTTATCATCAGGGCAATGTCTGAAAGACTGGAGAAAACCCAGAATAGAGCTCTGATTGTCAATCTTGATCAGGAGAAAGACCAGGATGAGGAAGCTAGAATCTCTAAACATACCAGATCAAGTATGAAAAGGAAAGCCTTGACCACCCCAAACATGACTCAGATTTTTATGGAGGGGGTCCAGGAAATGGCGGACTTGGAAGTGGTTGCGGACGAGCTCCTGAATTCTATGAATTAGCTGTGGCCAGGCCTAGCTTTTTCTGTTTGCTGGCCTTTTTCTGGTTTCTTTAAGGCTTTTTGTTGCTGCCTGCTAATGCTGGTTTTTATCTTTCTGGTAGTTTTTTTGTTTTTCGGACCTCTGTTTTGGTCTCTTCCTGTATTGTTACTTCGCGGTTTCGGGTCCCTGTAAAACCCATTTATCCCCCTTTTAAATCAAAAACATATCAAAGAGCATAAAATCAAACATCATAGAATACTTATGAAGACTAAAATAAAACTTAACACAATTTTTTCCATATACATAATGTTTATAGAAATAAAAATGAAGATTACAATCATCTAGAACCTCAACGAGGAATTTATTTTCAAGGGACTTGAGATCCTTTTCACCAATATGGCCAAAATAAGTATGGCATTGAAATGTACATGCTTCCTAAAACAAAGTTCCTATCTAAATTCCCTTATCAAGGACCATAACACCTTTATTCAACTTGTATCCTCTACTCAAGAAGAAAACTTACATGTATAATTCAACTTACTCACTGAAATTAGTTTTCATGCCAAATAGGGATAACTTTAAGAAACCCCCCCCCTCGACGAAGGTGTAAAATCCTAGAGAATATTTCCTTTTATTTGAAAAAAATTATTAATTTTCCTGGCAAATCTATTGCACATTATTAAAAAAATTCTAAAATCTTGGAGAATCTTAATGAATAATTGGAAAAAATAATAATCACAATGGAAAATCCTAGTGAATAATCACTAAAAAGATTAATTACAATGGTGAATCTCTCCTTTAAAAAATTAGTTGGTTGGCACAGTTCCCACATTTTTTTTGGCTTTTGTAATATTGAAGTAGGGGCCTGGGGGCGGCAACCACTGGCAGGGTCAAGGGGTAGTGCCCCTTGCGGGGGTCAAGGGGGAAGAGCCAACTTGTGGGGGTTGAGGGGGCAACGCCCCCACACGGGGTCTAGGGATAGCGGCCCCGATGCACTTCTGTTGTGATACAGGTGGGGTCAAGGGGCAGAGCCCCTCGCCACCAAGCATAAATTCACTATTGAAAATGCATTGGAGCACACACAAATTAAGCATTTTTTAAAATTCTCACTTAAAAAAAAAGACTATATGAAAAGTGAAATTATGGCCATCAATTAGCTATTTAATTGGATGCTTACAGGTTGATTCTATGAGTTTATATGCATGTGCCTTTTAAAAGGCTTGTTGACACTAGTACACAAACAACAATATATGACTAAGTAAACTACTAAAAATTGCATATAAATGACTAATTTTGGTCACGTGACCATTAGTAGTTTATTGCTAGTCATTTATAACATGACCAAATTTATGACTAAACTATTTTAGTCATTTATTTAGTCATTGATTTGCTCATTAATTTTCTCATTGATTTAGTCGTTAATTTAGTCATTTATTTAGTCATGGTAGTGATTTATTTAGTCATATATTTAGTCATTAATTTAATCATATATTTAGTCATTAATTTAGTAATTGATTGTTGTTAACTAGTCATTTATTTAGTCATGGTAGTCATTTATTTAGTCATTATTTTAGTCATATATTTAGTCATTAATTTAGTCATGGTAGTCATTTATTTTAGTCATGGTATTGATTTATTTAATCATTGTAATTATTTATTTTAGTCATGATAGTTATTTATTTAGTCATGGTTTAGTCATTTATTTGGGTGAATCATTGATTCAAGTTACAAATCAAATCTAAATTAATCCTCACAAATTTATGCGTATAAAATTCAAATATCATAGATATTCAAATGTTGAGAGAAACACCATGAAATAAAGACTAAAATTCTTGAACAAATATGATTGATCACAAATAGATCACAAATTAAGAGGAGCCACAACACAATATTTATCAATTTGAAAATTTACTTCATTAAGCCTCATTGACAAATCAAAACCTCAATGGTTACATCCTCACTAATAAGTCAAAACATATTAATGAAATTATTTTCTTCAAAGTTCATTTGGATTTGAAACTCAAAAATCAAATGAAACTCAAAACTTTTTACAACAGTTATACTTTACAAATCTTTACAAATCAAGGCTTTTGTTTTCCATATATTCATAGCCTTGAGAAAAAATTGAACATTTGAGATGAGCTTCACTTCAATTTCGAATTGAAGTTAATGCATGGCTAAGCTAAGAATGGGCTAATGATAGCTTCTTCACTGCCATTACTTTTCTTTTCCACATTTCAACATGCCCTGCAACCAAACAAATCATCAAAAAATGGACCCTTCATACATGTAAATCTGTAGTCACAAAAGAAAGGTGATAGTTCAAATAATAAATTATCAAATTCTCCTCCAAAATTTAAAAGACTACTTCGGCTTCATTGATTTTTTGCATGAATTTTACTTTAGCTTCACGATTTAACGCCATAAACATTCATAGGGTAGGAGCACTCATACTTTTGGATACAACAATGGCTTCTGGCCTCATAATGAATCCATTATCGGGGCTCAAAACTTTGAAAAAGAAAACATTTATGCAGATAGCTCCAAAAACCATCTCACAAACTTTAAAAAGATAATCAAAATTGCATGCAAAATAAGATTGTTGAAATTTACAAATGAGACTCTTCACAAAAATAAGCATAACTTGGGGAGATAAAAGAAAGAATAAACAACAATTTAAGCTCAATGAAAAAGGTAACATTTGAGACTAAATGACACCAAATGACAGAATGTATCAATCAGTAACATGCAGCCTTGAGAGTGAACTAATCTCAAACCATCAAGTAGCCATAAGACAAAAGCAAATGCCCAAAAAGGTGAAGTAACATTCATGCAAAAAAATCATGAATATTCACCACATATACTTCATTCTTGCAAGTGGGAAAAATATTAGTTGATAGTTCAAATAATAGAGTATGTTTCTTTTAAATGAAAATTACAATCAGATCCTAATAATGAGCACATATGAGGTTTTAACATTCAGGTTCCTTTACCCTGCATAGATAAGGTTGGCTGCCCTTGCAAATACCCAACATTAAATAGAATCAAACACCAAAAAAAAAATACCAATAATGGGTAATATATTCCAGTATGTAGTTAAGTTGAATGGTATCTCCACTGATTGTTTGCCTAAAAAAAATGTAACCAACAAAGTTATGTTTTTTAGAGATGAAAGAAAACTTGTCAAAATCTTTGCCATATGCATGGAGAATGGATCAGAAAACTTGTCAACAACTCCTCTCTTTGGTGCAGGAGCACCTTCACATCACCATGGTTCTCTTTTGTAAATGATTCCATTTTCCATTTGTAGAATTCATTTCAAGATTCATTTGATAAATATTTGGCAGAAAAATGTAAAAGTGCCAACAAAAATCTCAAAATTGCAAAAGATGTAAAAGTTGCATTAAGCAACAATTAGGAGTTAATAGGTTATTAGAGTCAACTCAATAATGGGAAGTTTCAAAACAGTTAGAAACTGATGTAAATTTCTTTAAAAAGGCTTTTGAACTCCTTTTTTGGTCGTTGGTGATTGATACCTTGAAGGAATAATGAAAAAAAACTCTGTTTTTATACACATTTTCCAGAAAATTGATTGTTTCCAGACTTTGTACGGATTTTTATAGCCTCAAATGATGGAATAAATGTTTGAAGTGTTAGAGGGAACAATCATCTTCTATTTCCAATTCGTTTCATGCAGATTGGTTCATTTTTAAAGAAGTTTTGCTATTTTTTGTAAATACAGTCTAAATTCTGATCTAGGGTAACAGTTTGCAGTAAAATTCATGTTTCTCGCAATTTAACTGCTGGATTTTGCTAAAAATTGTATAAAATGTCCATAATGATATAATCTAAATTCTCACTAGAGCGATTGGATTAATTTGTTGATTTGTGAAAGTTATAGGTGACTGTTTGCATGCATATATGCTTATTTTGACCTAATTCGTAGCAAAGAAGTCCGGACAGCAAGCTTGTGTTCCAAAACAAGTGTACCTACAAATGAGATATGTTAATAATGGCCTAAATGGGTGCTCAAAAATGTATTTATTTTTTTGAGATTCAATCTGGTTTGAAAGGTACACCCGATTTAGTGTTTTGATTCCCTTCAAGCGAAATTTGGGTTTTTGGTGCAAGTAATTTGTAAATCTGATAAAATAGAGGAAAAAGGTTGTGTAATTGGTTTATTTATGTCAAAATGATGATTTTTAAGATGTATGAGGCTCTGGTTTGAGTTTAATACGGGTTTAGAGTCATGTTTTGAAGAGTTGGGCTTTGTAGCCATGAAGAAATTCAAAGAAATTGAAATGATTTTGGTAAAGGATTGAATGAGAATTGTTTTAAGTATTGTTGTTTCTTCCTTTGCTCTGCATCACTCTTGAAGGCTTTAATATATTAGCAATATGAGCAGAAACTCAAAATAATTCATTACATGTAGATTTCATTAATAATGAGTGGAAGAAAGATGCATCCAACTTACCAATTTCAATAATAGATTTCATAATGGATAGAAGACAAACATGTAACCAACAAAAAAATTTCAAAGATGGGCATATCTTAAACAACTAGCACTGGAAGCAGGAAATTAAAGAAAAAGAACTAACTGCAAAGATGTCAATGATAGGCAGAGGAAAAAAAAATGCAACCAGCCAAATTCATTATAAGGCATGCTTCTAAAACTAGAAATAGGGGAGAAAACTAACGTACACATGAAATCCACAAATTTCTTCAATGGGTAGAAGAAGAACGATATCAACAAATCAATTTCAATGATAAATATGCGCTAATATAGGAATTAGGAGCAAAAGGTTAAAAATATTAACAAATTTCATAGATTTCAGCAATGGGTACAAGAAAGAAAGTAAAGACACAAATTACATATAGCATACCTCTCTTTTTCCTGCAGTCACTACCAAATCCTCTGACTCATCAACGGTAGCCCTTGGATCAACAACAACTTTCTCTAGATCACCCTCTAAAACCAAACAGTCTCTGCTTGGCATCGACTCCCACCTGTGCTGCAACCACTCAACATTATATAGCACCGTAATGGGAAGGAGACCAAAGAAACAAAAACTCCCAATATAAATGTAAAATGCAAATCGATATAGAATAAGGTTTTGACAAGGGTTTTAGAGTATGTTTTTAAAATGAAAATTATTGCCAAGATCCTAATACTGAGCACATTTAAGTTTTAACATTAGGGCATCCTTAAAATTACGGCTAAGATCTAATACTGAGCACATTTAGGTTTTAATGTTGGGCATTCTTTACTTGCGGATTTTCCTACTTTCTTGCGGCTATTGGTTTTGGCTCCTCCAAACTTTTCCTTGCTGGTTTTTACCTTTCACTTCTCCCATTTGGTGAGCTGCAGCCATAAAATAAGGTTTGGACGAGTGGATTAGAAAATTATGGCGAGGAGTTGTTTATTAAAATGAAAATTATGGCATCCATTACGTCCGCTAAAAAGAGAATTGAAATGAAATTGAAATTAAATAAATTAGGTTTTTATACAATATATACTATTAAATATATTATAATATTATATTATTATATAATATTAAATATATTGTAATTTAATATTATAATATTAATAATAATAATATGATATAAATACTATATAATATTATATTATTATAATATAATATAATATAATGTAATATTATAATATTTATATTATATTATATTAATCTAGAAAAATCCATAGATTAAAAATCAAAAATTATAAATTTAAAAATATAAATTTAGTATCTTTTATGTAAAAAGGAAAGTTTCTTAAAATATAAAATAAAAAAGATTTACTAAAAATAAAAATAAAAATCCATAAATGTCTTTCTAAACATATATCTCTATTATTTATTTAGAAAAATCTATAAAATCAAAAATTTAAAATTAAAAAACAAGTCTCTTTTTATGTATTTGGAAAATTTTATATACATATTTCTAAAAAAATCAAATTTTAAAATAAAACAAAACAAAAATCTAAAACAAAAAAACAAAATTAAACAAAGCATAAATCTAAAACAAAAAAAACAAAAAAATTATATACATGTTTCTAAAGAATAATATTATATTATATTATTTATTATATTTATATTTATATTATATTAATAATATTTATAATGTATTATATTATAATATATTTATATTATATAATATTATAATATAATATTATTATATTATTATATTATAATACCACCCATTTTCTCAATTAAAAATATTTTTTTTAATTATCCACTTTAATATCATATTGTCTAATTTTTATTTGTGTGACTAATTATTTTGTTGTGTTATTAGTGAAATTGACCACAATTTCTCTTTGATACATTTGACATGCTAACACAACAAGAAAATCAAACTTGCTTTAAATCATAGTTCAAAACATTAATTATTCATTAACATAATGAGTAATAAAACTTAAAGAATGTAAATGTTAATTTTTTTTATAAAATATGTGAAGGCCTTAAGACTGCACCAAGAGGAAATGTCTTCCATGCAATAGGTATTTTTGGTGCACCAAGCAACCTAGGTGATCAAATGACCTGCTTAGGTGGGGATCCCATGAGGGGGCCTTAAGCTCTATGAATTATGATCAAATTTGAAAGAAAAAAGAATAGAGTAGTAGTTATTTATTTAGTCATTAATTTAGTCATTTTTATTTCTCATATTAGTCATTTTTATTTGTCTAATATTAGTTATTTATTTAGTCATTTAGTTGTGATTTTACCCGATGACCAAATTAGTCACTTATAAATGACCAAATTAGTCATTTATTTGTCAAATTCTACTAGTGTTAGTCACGTGACTAGAATTTTTAGTCACATGACTAAAATTTTTAGTCACGTAGTCATTTATTTTCCAAATTCTACTAGTGTGAGGCCCAAAATTTGTTTTGGGCCACACAATTAAATCTAATCTTGTGGCCCAAAACAAATTCCACGCCTCAACAAGCCTTTAAAATGCACGTGCATATAAACTCACAGAATCAACCTACAACCATCTGATTAAAAAGCTAATCGATGGCAATAAATAAAATCCCTATTCAAGGCTAAAATATCACTAAAATGAAATGGTAATTTATTATTAGTGGCAATATTTCCCCAAAATTAATGGTAGGAATATAATATTATTGGCGAATATAATTAATATTTGTAATTAGAGTATAAACTACTGGCAAATCAATTCCAATGACGCGTCATTTAAAGAATGATGCATAGGAGAATTAATCAAGATAAAATTATTTTTTTGTAAAAACTTGGCAATTCTGCATCCTTTTTAGCTTGTATTATTCACCATTTCTGGAGGTCTCAATTTCAATTATTCACCAATTGGCGAAAATTTTCCACTAAATTTTTCCTTGATGCCAAACCTAGGATATATAGTACATCTTTGATCCCCTTCACTCTACCATTTGAGAATCTAATATTGATTCTTTGAAAACTAACTATTTTTAAGTGAGAATTATCACCCAAGTACACCTTCCTATGGTCAAATTATTTATACTTCAAAAACCAGCCCCAATGTAAGGTCATACAAAAAGATGCAATAGATTCTATCAACCACACATCATCTAATGCATGTGTTGCTAAGGCTACAAAAAAAAATCACAATCTCTTTTCATCTCTATCCTTTCAAATGTGCTAGCCATATCTTTCATACAACAATTTCACAAAATATTGTACAACAAACTCCCACTCAAATAAGGGTGGTTCAAAAAATTCTCTACCCAACAATTGGACCAAATTTTTCCAGGTTTTGATACCAACTAAAAGGAATCAATTTATGTGGAAACACTTCCTACACCAATCTACTAAGGAAATCTTGTGTAATTTTTTAAAACCCTTAAACAATTACCATGAAGAAGATGTACAATATATGAAATTTAAAATTAAAATCCCTACAGATACATGCAAAATACACACTAGAAGATAACACCATATTTACATTGGGAAAACTATCTTAAGAGAAAACCCCCACACACCAAAAACACAACCCAATATATTAACTATAAACAAACTAGTTACTATACAATCCTAGAGCTGGGCTCTTTCAAGGTTCACAAGTGGTTGTATAATCCTTGAATAATTCTAGTAGCATGACAATACCCACGAATCATCTAGACATAGAACTCCAAAATACTACACGTCAATATATGAGAGTTTACAATGCATAAAATTAAGTGCTTCCAAAATGGTATGCCTAATAATTTCATGTTTCATCATCCTCTTCAGTACATGCATGTAAGACTAAAAATTGACATGCAAATTTAATTTCTTATCCTATTACATGCAAAATCAACATGCAACATGCAAACTAAAACCTACCATGTGCAACACTACACATGCATTCATGCAAATTGTAACATTGTATGTAAATTTCTTACATGCACAACTCCACCTATAATTGTATTTTTCAAAATTGACTCCTCTTTTTTCTTAGTTCTTGTCACTATTAAATAACAATCATACATGAGTTAACTATCAATAATAACCTCTATCAACTCATAGAAAGTGGGGCACCTATCTCCTAAAAATAGGAATCATTTCACCCATACCAGTTTACATGTTATTGTAGTGTCATAGATTGTAACCCTTAACAATTCCACACTAGGTTTTGCTCCCCCCTCTGTGCTTGGACCTAATTGTGCACCTACTTTCCTAAATTATGCATTTCACTGCCCATTTTAACATTCATTAGAAAATTAAATGTGAAAGATCAAAGTATGCATTTAATATTTTCTCCCAACACTTTAGATCTTCAAAAGGGAGGGATCTGGTCTAGGTTGACCTGTTACCTCGACCTCTTAATTCAGCTCCAAATTTAAATATGCTAGTATTGGTAATTTATTATTTGAAATTAAAATCCCAATTGTCAGCTATTGAGAATTTATTTTTCAAGAAATTAGATTAATTGCATATAAACATATAGTATTTTCAAAATTTTAATTATGAGGAAAATATTGAGAATTCAATCGAGCAAAATCAAGTGTCCTAAAAGCATCCAAGAGCAATCAATAGTAGAATTTTTTAGAATTATTAGAGTTTTTTGTCATCTAAGAATCATGTCAACTTTTATTCAAGTTTTCTTCATGTTTATGCATGCATTTCATTTTTTAGTACTAATGTTTGTAGGTCTTCAAATAAAATAAAGTCAAGCAAGAAGGAATCCTTGAATGTGATGAGAAGACTTTAGTCCATCAAGGAGATCAGATCTAAGTGGTGAGTTGTAGTAAAGTGTCAATTATTCATCATTTTTTTATTATTTAACCTCTATCCCTCAAAAAGGATACACTATCTTTTCATCAATTTTTCCATTGTGGAGGTAGAAATACCAACACGGGATTTGACTAAGGTATGCCCCTATAGATCTAAGTAGGATTGGAGGAAGACTGAAGACAATTTTCTCAATCATGCATTAAATCTCTATAAGTTGACAAGAAAATGAATACGAATTATCTTAGTAATAGATGAAGATTTGAAAACCAAATCTGGAAGGAAGAAGCTCCAAACTAGGGAACAAAGGCTTGTGAAGTTAGTTTTTGGAATCAAATCCCCAATTTAGGGTGTCCTTGAGCCCTAGACCACCCAAAATTAGCTCAATTTTGAATCATAGGTGCATCTATGCCTACCTTATTTTTTTTGAAACTTATATTTTTTTGTGTGTGTTTAGTCTATCATAATTTATCTCAAAACATTTCATTTGCATAGTTTTCTCAATTACATAATTGCATCAACTTTTCAACCTATCAACCCCACCACATCTAACTAAGAGAATCTAGATCTAGGCTTGATTGGTTCACCTTTCAAGTTTTTATTCAATCACACATCTTTATTGCTCTAGATTATCCATCCTTGTTTTTAGAAAAAGGTTTATTTTGGTGATCTATCCATTAGAACTAGGATATCCTTTTCCAAAAAAAACATTTTGGTGAACTAGAATATTTTTTGTGTATTATATACCTTCTAAAAGCTGAAGCATAACATTCTAGATTTGAGTTTATTCATAGTTTGTGTTGCATTAATCATTTAGGCATTCATCATTTCATCAAAAACCATTGAATTTTTTTTTAAAAAAATTGCATAGAATATTGCACTCAATCTTCAAATAGGGTTAATTTCAATCATCATAAGTTAGATCTTAATCTTAATTGCATTTAAAAATCTGCATTAGGTCATATTAGATCTGAAATCAAATCTATAACTATTTAGAGCATTCATGTAGGCATATGCATATAGTGAAAAAAGTGAAGAAGTGCATTGTTATTGTTGCAAAAAGACATCAAAACTTTCATTTTTAGATTTCAAAAGTTAGGATCAGTGATGTATGCATTTTGAAATTTGGAAATTTCATTTTGACTTGCATTTATTGATTGAACATTTTGAAAATGGCTTGCATACTTGCATTTTACATTTCAAAAACCACAAATTGGTGAAATTCTAGAAATGCATTTGTTGTTAGACCTACACAATCATAGTACAAAATACTTAAACACTATAGAACAAACTAAAACTTTGAATTTAGAAAGAAACCTTATAGTCTAGGGCATCCTTGCAGCCTAGATACATCAATTTTAGCTTAGATTTTAACCATAGACCTTTTCAGTGTTTTTTGTGTGTTTCTGCTCCTTGCTTTTGCATTTTATTGCATTTGTTGTCATTGTCCTGAACCTTTTCCCAAATAGTAGGCTTACTCAAGCATGGTGAAACTCATATGAGCTTCAGAACCTAGTGTCCTACTACTAATTATATTCAATTTCCTTTTCTAGAACAAAATTGGGTGCCCAAGATGGGGAATCTTGCATGCCCTAGAATAAACTCCTATCATAAGGGTGCTCTAGATGCAATTTACCAAGTGTTAGTTGGAATATTTCATTAAATAAAGCCAAAAATTCCCCATAATCACTCCTCTCAAAATCCAATGCCCCATTTGGACCCATAAAAATAAATTTAAAATATTTATTAATTTTTCCTTCAAAAATTATTTAATAATTTTATTTTGAAAATCCAATTTACTTGATTCATCCATAGGTCTTGACTTGTTATTTTGAAATTTTGGTTTACTAAACATAGTAAATGATATTTTTAGAAAAGGGATCATGAAAAATCCTCCCTTCCCAAGATTTCTTGTCCTCAAGCAATGAAGGATTATAGTATTAAAGTGATCTTCTATCTCTTCCCATGTTGCATGTCCACTGGGAAAATCTTTCCATTTGATTGAGTGCTCAATGATACCTCTGTTTCTTAGCTTCTCTCCTCTTATTACCCAAACTCTTTTAGGTATCCCATCATGCTTTCCCTCATCATTTGATGGTGGAAACTTAGGAAAAATCATAGTTTTCTATCCCACCACTCTCTGGAAACATGGAACATGAAAGTATGTGTGTATCTTGCAAGTTGGTGGCACATCTAACACACAAACTACTATTCCTTCCTTCTTGATGAGTTTGTAATATCCATTGAGCCTTTCTAATCTATCTTTCTTTAGGAAACTCTGATTATATGGTTACAACCCAAAGAAATATCCAATATGGAAACTAGAATGCACATCGAAGTAAACATCAATCTCAAAGATTCTCCATTCTCTTCCTATTTGCATATTTTTTTGTTGATCATGTGTAAGATGTATTAAATTTTCTTTGAAATACATCAAGATTTCTTGAATTTGTTGGACAAACTCACTTCTTGTAGGGAATCTACTATGCAAAAATAATAACTCAACAAAAGAGAGGGCATCATAACTATAGAGAGACTAAAATGGAGGCATACCAAAGGATATATGATGGAGAGTGTTATGACAATACTCCCCTAATTGCAACCATTTATCCTTAAAACCATGCTAATAATGTTCCACTAAAAATCCATCATGATTAAACTAAACTCTTCTCTCCTAGAATCCCCCAAAAAATATATCATCCAAACCAAAACTAAAATACTTGAGAGGGCCAGAATCAATGTCATGGAATATATCCTACCAAAGTAACTCAGAGAAGACCACATTAGCAAACTCACTACCAATCATGATCCTGGGTAAAATAAAAGACACCCTACTCAACCATAAAACATAATGTAAGGGTTCGGGATTAACTCACTTACTAATTATAATCCTCAATTCCAAAATAATTTAATAGAACCACATAATTATATAGTAATGAGAATTCTAAGAGAAATAATTATATAATTCATATCACTTATAAGAATGGAATAACATGCTCTTCAATGAATCAAGGTCTATCAAAGATAAATGATTTTTCAGTATAAATAAGCATCATCTTTTCTCAAAGTAAATAACTTACATGTTTCTCATATTAGGCCCATCTAATGATGCCACCAAAAGAAAGGATTGCTCATCCATGTGTCAACAACTTGGACCTGCAAGAAAATGTTAGTGAATAGGGGTTTTCCTTGTTCAAACCCCATTTTGGTATTCAAACCTTGAAATGAAATGAAATAAGATAAACGAAAGACGAATGATAATGTCACAACTCGCCGAGACTATGGAATTAAGCTCTTGCTTGATTGTACTTGAATTCTTCTCAAGTCATGAATTATTTTTCACAAATGTTAACTCAAATACAAACATGATACATGAATGAAGATTAGGCATTGTGGTTACTATTACTACAATGATGGTAAGAACCTTTCACCCATAAAATAATACTTAATAAAAAGTAACACTATCTAATGTTTCTAATAATCAAGATTCCTAATTTCCTTTCAAGTGATGAGATTTAGAATAAACGAATACTTAACAAGTTCCCTCAATAAAGAATCTAGAATGTGAGCTTAGAGAATTTAGTCCATTTCCATGCACCAAATAAATTATCATCTTTTTTTCCAAAATACCAAAACCTTGCACATTGATGACAAGACTGTTGAAGTTAGAATACAAGATTTGACTATATCGTGAAGTAAAATCTAGAATTCCCACTCGAAGTTCTTCCTATAAAATCCATAAATTAAAAAAAAAACATTTCTATAAGATTTCAAATACGATAAAGTGATACATACTTTTATGTTCCTTATCGATATGTTCTTGTGACTAAAAGCAACACCACAAGAGTAAGTATCATCAAACGCATTAAGAGGAGTGAATTTTAACACAATACAAGAATAATTCTAGTGTGAGTACTGTAATGAGATGAATAATTCAATAACCATATGCAAGAGAGAATTTATTTAACTTTAGAGTAGAAGTACCCCTTTTATTGTTGGGATTAGCTTAACACGTGCACTTGGGAAATTCATTCATTATTAGAGAAAATGACAAGAGATTATAATGAAAGTATAATACTTATGTCATACCCATTATTTCTTGCATAAAGAAATGTACAAGAAATTAAACCAGTATAGTTATAATAACATACCTATCAAGGTCTAGTACTTACCTCATAGTCTATTATGCATTCTTTCATCCAATACATGTTTGTTTATTTCAATTGATAAATTACTTGACTCGTCAATAGAATTTATAAGTTTAGCTTCCGAGATAATTCAAGTTGATCATAAGTTTCATTATTAATGATTATTGAGATTGATGATTTCTCTACTCTTGAAATAGGATGTTAACTCTATGATGTCCATACAGATAGTTGAGACTTTTCTCTTTAATAAGGTGAAGTTTAGATATACCTCTACCTGACTTGAGATTAATTTCTAGCATCTTATGCGACTCTATATTGACATTCTTTTCTAAATGAAAAATTACCCAAAAGAGTTCTTGTAAAATAAAGCATTACTTATACCTTCTCACCAGCATGATCTTCTCAGGGATCACATAATACAATTATTTAAGAATAAATAGCCACAAGTGCATTAGGAAAAACTATCCAATTCTACTCAAATGACTAAATGCATGGAAATTCCTAAAATTACTTTAATCGACGAGGAGAAGGTTATATATATAAGTTCAACTTTGAGATAGATACTTTTGTCGCTCAGTTCTTATTTCCATACAATATTTCAATTACTGATAGAAAACTAACTAGAAATTACATCATAATTCAAAAATTCTTGACTGAATTAGTTGCACTTAATAAAATAAAGATGCTTGAACTCATTAACTAAAACCCAGAACAACCAATAATACCTTAAATGGTATAGCCAGGTCTGCAAATATTACCAAAGGCCTCATGGATGACTGGAATAACAGAAAATTAAGTTCGCAGCATCAAATTGTTTGTCCAGTGCAACTATCAAGTGGTATGACTATATGCTAGAATGAGCGGTATTTCCAATATCATTTTAAAGTCTAATTTTTCTAAATGAGAAACCCCCAATCAATGCTGCTACAAGACATTAAGCAAATCAAAACAACCAGAAATTATCAAGGGTCTAAGGAAACATTATGGGATTATAGAAATATTTCAATATTTTGTTGTCATTCGTCTATGCCACCCATCTGTGCAGATCGACATCCGTGCAATAGTACACGTGTTAGTATTATGATGTCAGTTTGGAGGAAAACCAACTGTGGGATTGATCACATCAACAATAATCAAAGGGCCTACACATCGCTAGAGCAAAAACTTAAAATAATTCTTACTGGTTTAGAGATGAATTCTTAAGGGAAGACTATTGAATCATTTGGCTCCAAGCTTAATGATCTTATTGAATCATCTATTCAAAGAATCAAGTGGGGCCAGATAGCTTATACAAAGGTAAGGAGCTGACTCAAAAACAAACCTGTGGCTACCAAATGTGTAATATTAAAATATTCACTAAGTTTAGGCTTTATTAAATGTGGGTCCGCCACTTGAGAGCATTGCATATTTTGATTAACCTTAAAGAATATAGAAGAACAAGAGTTGTGCTACAATGAAGCTCCTGCCAAATGTTGGCAGGGCAGTTTTGCAAAACAAGGGACTTGATAGAGCTCAAATGGCTATGCTACTAGGTTATGCACAAATTTGATCCAGACTGCGAACTATGAAACATTGAAAGAGTCTGAAAAGGCAGAGAGAACTACATGGATGACTCAGGAGAAACTTCAACTTTAGTCTACCATTAAGATTCACCGATTCACATAAGAGTAACAAATATATAAGCTATAAAGAAGATCAGAGGCGTTTAAATGAGGGTATAAGATAGGAAGAACACATAATTGCAATGCAATAGGAAATGTAGGAGGAGACACAAGTGCAAATTCTGTTATGAAAGATAGTGTAGAGACAAAGGAGTTTCAAAAATGGGAGCAGATGGGATATCAAATATCCTGTAAAGTTTATGGAAGGAGCTTTTTCTCAGAATATTGATTTCAAACGTTTAATTTAAAGTAAAATAATAGAACCGATCAAACTTTCTTGATACTTGATGCCATCAAAGCACTTAAAAGCTAAGACCAAAATATTCTAAAATCGGCAGGAAACAAAGTAATGACCTAGACTTTATATTCAATGTGCCAACCTCATATTAGATATAGAAAGTAGAAATTTAAGGGTATACTTACGAATTTAGTTGACAAAGAAATATGCAGACCTGGAAATTAATTCGATCTGCAGCCATAGATTCAATTGTCCCCCTCTCAAGTTCACGTCCTCCCTAATGAATTTAGTTGACTAAAGGTTGCAACTGGAAAACAATGGTGCCACCACCTTGCAGTTGCTTCCCATACCAGGTGCGATACCCTGTCACCCCTCACAATAATAACTTTTTTCTAGAATCCAGTCCTTACTCTACTATATTAGTTCCTTTATTGATTTCCTTGGGAGAGAGAAAAGCAAGAAAACTGATCTCCCCCCTTCCGTTATTCCCTCCTCCCCCTTAAATTTTCTTTAACTTTATTCAAAAGATTTCTTTTCAGTTTCCAGTAACTGAATCTTGGAATAAATAATTAAAAATAAGAATTATATGTATATTTTTATGCAGCATATTTATCTTTTGTCAATGTTCGATAATTCCATTTTACTCCGAACTTAAATATGTATTT
This sequence comes from Sequoia sempervirens, assembly GCA_007258455.2. NCBI lineage: Eukaryota > Viridiplantae > Streptophyta > Pinopsida > Cupressales > Cupressaceae > Sequoia > Sequoia sempervirens. The sequence goes on along the minus strand of VDFB02027533.1, from coordinate 328,311 downwards.
CAAAAATTATAAAGAAACACCATTTATCTACAAATAAAACATTTTTTTTTAAATACTAAACATCATCATTTATTTGCTAGATAAATTTTATAATTGTAATTAATTCTTTTATTTCCTTACATTTAAAAAAAAAAATTCTACAAATTATTTTAATTAAACATTGTAAATACGAACAATAAGAATAGGGGTCATGACACATAATCCCTTACATCACTGCCACAAATATAAAGCAATTCAATCACTATCACATCTCTGAGATCTATCAACTAGGAAATTCCTTTGTTGTCGCAACTAGAATCAATACATCGACAGTAAACCTCCAAGTATCAAATGGATGGCCCTAGGCACACCAACACAACCAAACCACTACAATCATTAAACTATTACCTAAAATCATGCATGTAATCTCGATGAAGTAACTATAGTGATTGTTTCGCACTTGAATGGAAATAATGAATGGATGAACTATGTCTAGAAAATACTTACAACCAACTACCCAAAATTCTACCAACACTCAACAACAATCTTCTTATGAAAAGATATCTCTGTAGTGTAGTAAAATATATCCCTTTTCTTTTTCATACTCGTTTGGGTCCTCCTTGTGGATTTTGGCTTAATTTTTCCTTGATTTAGTGTTGCAATGTGGATAACACATTCACATTAGGTCTTGGGCCCTTGTGAACTAATGGAATTTAATGGTGCCTTGCTAAAGTGTTGTGAAGTGTTGTAACACACTTTCACACTTTTCTAGGGTTTTATCAATTAACTAAGCATAATAAACATAATTTTAATCAAAATCAACCTTAATCTTGACTTATTTGGAGTTGTGTAAAGTGTTGTAACTCACTTTCACATTTCTCTAGGCTCGTCATTAATAATTGGGATTTCTTATGCTTTAATTGATCCTATTTTGCATCCACAAGCCTCATTTATTGCATCTTTTCAAGGCTAATCCTAAGACGAATCATTGACCAACCATAATTCAGGTGTTATTGGCTTTTGTGGCTTAGATTTAGTGTTTGGGACTCATTCACCACCTTGGGGAAATGGGTCCCACCTAGATCTTTTGGCCTCAAACTAGTTTTTTACACATTTCTAAGAACTTTTCATTTTTGATCCCATAAATTATGCTTGATGGGACTCATTCACCACCTTGGGCGAATGAGTCCTGTGTGGCCCAAATTAAAATTTAATACAAATTTACAGCAAGATTTTATTCTCCTTGATTTGATGTCGGCTTGTAGTGTTGTAATTTCAAGAATTCTTGCATAATTGGGTGTAAATACAAGATTCTTTCACTCATATTTTCACCTAGCATTCAAGAGAGTTCACAAGAGCATTCAAGCATTCACAAGAAAATTTAAGAATATTTGAAGGGCGTATTATCAAGCATTTTAGAGCATTCTCCAAGTGTTAATCATCATGTTAAATTTTTGTATTCTTCATGTTTGTTATTGTACTAATAATTGTGATGTAGAGTTCATGATCCAAGTAAGTGTTTCAAGCAAGATCAACATCATTCAAGCAAGAGTCAAAAACCATATCCATTGTATTCATTTCAAGCATAATTTCAATGCTTTATTGCTAGGGCTTGGAGAGTTGCAACATTGTACTATTTGTTCATTCATCATTCTCCATTCATATTTTCTTTCATTTCAAGGTCTAATTACCAACAAGGGGTTTGACCAAGCCAAACCCCTATTCACTAACTCCACAACATTTTTCCCTCTTCTTGTGTGTGATTTCTAGAGCTAGGTTGCAGATTTGTCAAGGAGAAAAGTTGGAGAAAAGTTGTCAAATCCCTAAAGTTTTCATCAAGCCTTGGAGAAGCTTAGAGAAGGTCTACAGGTGGAAATTTACAATTTCAGATCTAGAAACTAGTAAAAAAGAGTAGAGTAGACTGAGAGGAACAAAATTAGGCCCCAAACTTTCAAAAAAGTAGAAGTGGATTGATTCACCATTAGTGGTGAATGAGTCCCACTGTACATGCCTGACAAATATTTTCATAGATTTGGATACCCTTTTGGCTAAAACTTGTATATGCACATTTTTCTAGAAGCAAGACTGATTCACCCATCTTGGCGAATGAGTCCTAGTTAGCATTGGCAGTAGATTTTCTAGAATTCCAGACCTCCATTTTTCCTTCTTTAGTCTCCCAGGTGCACACTTTCTATCTCATAACTTTCTGTTGCATTTTGTTCACCTTTCTAGGTCATTTAGGGTTTGGTATTTCATATTGCATTGAATTTTCTTTTCCCTATCTAAACTTGGTGGTGAACCCCTCATTAGATTTCATTCAACCCTTAGGATAGTCCCTTTCCAATATTTCAATCTTCGGGTATGTGTAGGATCATCATGGAAAAAACAGGCCCTTAAGTGACAAAAAATTCAGAAAAATTAGAGTTAGGCAACTTGGCGTAAAAATATGAATAAGTTATCTCTATTATTTGAAAAATATGTAAGAATAGAATCTATAGAAAATTGAATGTAGTTTCTAAACTACTAGTTTTTTTTTAAATAAATCTATTTTATGAAAATTTGAAATTTCAATGCAGAGTACTTTAAATTTCTGTGGAAAAAAATAAGAAGTAGGTGTTTGTCCCAATTCACCCTAACCCCAATAAAATGATAATATTTTTTATAAGATTTTAGATATAAGTAGAGGACTCATGTCCAGATGTGATGCATATTTTTTTGTAATTTTTTTCCAAGTAAATAATTAATTATGAATTTTTTATTACAACTTTTAAAAAATATAAATAACTCTTATGTCTGACCACCTTAACTTGGTCAAAACTTCATGAAATTCATTTTTTATTTTTTTAATCGTATAGTATGTGAAGCATATAATGTGACGCATGTTTTGGATTCAAAAAATGTGATACCGTTTGAAAGCTATAGAGGTTTTTCAATCAGCCTATCAATTAGGACTTTAGTCATAATTTGAATAGAAACTGAATAATAATTACTTATTAAATTCAAAGTAAAGCATAATTTATATTGGTGGAAAGCTAAGAATCTCCTTTAAAAACCCTTTTTGTTTCATCAATTTTGGGTAAAAAAAAGTCGTCAGCCACATACCCATCATGATCCTGCACATACCCCTCATTTGCATTGAAATCTCAAGGGTTTGTTCTTGAGTGAAGTGTGTGAATATTGCCTCTCCTTTTAGGTCCTAAACCCTAAAGGTGAAAGAGATTCCAACTTTTTTCACCATTTCATTTTGGTGAACCTGCATATAGAGCATCATAATTTTGATTTGGAGTGCCTTTACATCCTAGATTTAGCTTGCATTAACATTGCATTAGGTTTTGCATTGGTTAATTTTCATTATAGGGTTTCAAATTTTGTATTAGTGAAAATATCATTTAGCTTGCATTATTACATTTAATTTCATTGAAAATTAATCAAATTATGCATTTTCATCTTATCCATAGCTTAGAAAACATAAAAAAGCATAAAATTCAATTCAAAAATTCTAAATTTTTTTTTTAAAAATTATCACTGGGACTCATTCGCCACCTTGGGAAAATCAGCCCCTCTGCACATTTTGCACTACATTTCCTGGGATTTAAACTTCATTTTTTGAGTTTTTGTTTGTTGTTTCTACTTTTTTGTTTCAGTTTCTAGGATTCTAGTTATAAACATTTCACTGTTCTTAGCTTGCATTGCATTTGCATTCACCCTACATTTAGTAGACTTTTTATGAGTGTTTGGTGTTCTATTGCTAATACTATAGTGAGACGAAGTTCGAGACTCGTGTCATTCCAGGATAGGAAAATTATTGTGGATCTTGGATTATCTAGATCTTCCACTCCTAGTATTGACACTAGTACAGTAGCCATGGACAACATCTTTAACAATTCCTTCCCTTCAAGTAGCACCATGAATTTTGACATGAGAGCTGACAATATCCCACAAGAAAACATCATTCAAATTCATGAGGATTTAGCAAACTTACAACATAAAATAAGCCTAGAAAATATTTCAACTACTGCAATTCCTACCATAGAAAACATTCACCACATGCTTGGAAGTGAAGATGGCCTTGAACTTGTGAAAAACATAGTTGAGATCTTTGGAAAACATCTTCCCTCAACCACTAGTTTTTATTTTCCAACAAGCAATGTTACAAGTCAAGGAGGAACCCAAATTCCTCCTCCCACAACATTAGCTTAAATACCTACCTACATCAATCCTCAAGTCACAAAAACAATGCAACAAGTTTGTAATGTGATTCCTTCCCTGGGTACTCCCTCTAGGATCCCTAGTTCCTATGTGGCATCATAAGTTATATATCCTACCTTACCACCTATAAGCATTACATTCACTTTTCCTACAAACACATATAATCCTTCACCACTTTCATTTCCATCTCATAACACAAGTAATGATCCTCTCATAACACAACTTTCCCAAATTGCTTCATCCCTTCAAAATAAAATTTCCACCATAAACCAAAATCAAAAGGGCCCACCTACATATGTCAAAAGCAGTCCATTGTCCTTGGAGATATTACAAAAAATGATGCCACAAGGTTTAGAAGTTCCTAGATTTGAGAAATATGGAGTGAAGGGAGATCCTTCTAACTGTGTTAATTCCTACACTGCCTTATGTAGTGACTTTGTCCTTAATGATAAACTGTTGGCAAAGCTTTTTCCTAGGTCCTTGAAAGATACTGCCTTGGAATGGTTTTCTTCTTTACCGAAAAATTCAATTCCTTCATTCAATGAACTTGTTGAGGCATTTGTAAACCATTTCCAAGTGCATATGACTCCCAAGATGGCCTTGGATGATTTGATGACATGCAAGCAAAAAGAGTAAGAAAAGATAACTAATTTTATCTCACGCTATCAATTACTTTATTCCCAAATTGATGTCAAGGTCCTCAACCCACACCTTCAAAAGATGTTCATATAAAATTTGCAAAGATTCAAGACAAGCTTACCATGATGAAGTTCCCATCCTTCATGCACCTATGTACTACCCTCCATTATTATCAAAATTTGGTTAGTAGTTGAGATACAAAGTCCACTTCTAGCTGAATTGATAGATTCGAGCCCGCAAACCAAAATAATTCCCAACCTTATAGAAAAAAAAAAAGGGTTCCTTCAATTTAACCCCCTTCAACAAACAACTCAAAATGTCAATAACCAAGTAGCTATTGTCAAAGCCACAGTTCCCTTTAATTATGGAGATCTGAAAAGACAATTCACTCCCTTTCCTGATACCCTTCATAACACAATGTCCCAAATTTTAAAACAACAAATTATTACCTTCCCTCCTGTCAAAACACTCAACTCTAATAAGCCTTTACCTCTGAGCTTTAAATCAAATACTTATTACCACTATCACTAAAAAAATGGACATGAAGCAAAACATTGCAACCGTCTTAAACATCTCGTACAAGACCTCATTGATTTTGGTTGTCTATCCATTGGAGGTGTTAGTGATCAAGGAAATAGGTTTGTTTCCCCTTTGAAGCAAAACTGGCAGATTTTCACCAACCCAATGCCCAAACATAATATTTCATTTGTTAAAGCTAGGAAAACTACAAAGAATGATGTGATGAATGTTGATACAAATGATGATGATTCTACTCTAAATAATGCTATCAATTTTAATCCTATAGATGAAATGGTAGAGGCGATAGACGTCATCCATCATAAGGGCCAAACTAAGAGTCCTCTTGACATTGCTTTCTCCTCTAAGGATATAATTAAACATGCACCTGATGGTCCTCTCTACATAGCCAGTTGTATCTATGACAAGCCCACTAATGGGATACTAATATATCCCACCTATGGAGAGAATGTGATCACCAAGTAATTTTTAATTTTGCATGAACTCTATCAAGATGAATATGGTAAACCGAAAGCATGGATCAAGACACATAATTTGGTTTTGATTTCCCTATGATAGGATCGATCACCTTACCATTGCAGATATGACTAAAAACATTAGATGTCACATTCTCCATCATCCTGTAGTCAAACCAATTTCATGTGAAGCTAGGCCACCCATGGCTTTGCAACATGAAAGTTGTCCCTTCGGTTGTGCATAAATGCTTAAAGTTTCCCTTTGACAATGAAGTATTCACTGTTCACCATAGTGGCTTTAACCATTTGTCATCGAAAGGAAACTTTTCCTTAGATTCCTTTTGGCCTGAGCCCATGGAAACTATAAAGCCACGAGAAGACTTCTTTTTCATATCCTACCAAAAATTCAAGGCAAAGAAAATAGTTGAACTATCTCTCTAAAACATGTCCCCATCCACCTTTGAACCTCCCATCCTTGATGAAACTATGCTTGAACCTAAAAAATACCCAAACAACCAAGACCAACTTAAAACAAAAACTTCATCCTACAAATGACCAAGAGATAATGAAACTAATCCCATCACACCTCCTAGAATAAATCAAGTTTATAAAATCAAAGAGAAAGTAGTTGAACAACCTCCTGTAGTTCCTTTTGCTCCTCCCCTTAGGGAAGAAAATAAACCTATGGTTGATCAACTTGCTCCTACACAAATGCAAATTGAAAATAAATAAATAAATAAAAGAAATAGAGGTGCTAGGGAGCATAGGCGTAGATGTCATGCCCTTGCTCATAGGTTACATGAAGAATTAAACAAAGAAAATCAAGATCCAAACTTGACTGAAGCAATGCATGATGATTCTACCCCTGCTCAGAAACAAAACAACCCAATACAACAATCACAACAAGAGTTGAACTCTTCCATGGACATTATCCTTCGACCTCTTGTTGTGATTAATTTGGATGACGATGTCAAGGTTTCTAGAATTGATGAAGAGGTACATAATGAATTGAATACATTGCTTTCCTCTTCTATGAGCTTAAATGAAAAATCTCCTGCAAAGAGTGTTGAACTAGGTAGTGCTTCTCCTCGTTCAGCACTTGCTCTTGTCCCTTTGGCTAGTTTCTCACCTTCAGTATACAATGAACATGATTGGGAGGCAGATGAATTGCTCATAGGTTGACTCACATTTTCCTTACTAGTATTTTGCATTATGTCTCCCTTGTGATGTTATGTTTGATGTTTTCTCTCTCTTTGTGGCATTCCTCTATATGTACCTTCATTCTTCTCTATGACGTGTATCTCTTTCTCTTTTCATCTTTATATCATTTTCATTTGTCTTGTGTTTCCTTTTGGGGATGATGCAAGGTGTCGAGACACCCTATGTCTCTTCCATGTTGACCCAAAAGGCTTTTCTTTTTCCTTTCCTTTTTCTCTTTTTCATTTGTCTTTTGTTTTCCTTTTGGGGATGATGCAAGTCATCGAGATACCCTATGTCTCTTCCATGTTGACCCAAAAGGATTTTCTTTTTCCTTACCTTTTTCTCTTTTTCATTTGTCTTGTGTTTTCCTTTCGGGGATGATGCAAGGCATCGAGATACCCTATGTCTCTTCCATGTTGACCCAAAAGGTTTTTCTTTCTTTTCGCTCTCTTTGTGTCATTCTTCTAGTTCTATATGTATTTGGGGGATGATGAAAATTCTGAGCTCTTTGAAAACAATGTAGCAAAGAACATACTAACCCCAAATCCATAGATCCCTTATGTGTTTGGCATTTTCATTTTGGGAGCAAACTCTCTCTTTTTTTTCTCTTACATGACGTAGTTTTACTTGGAAACATATGACTTGGCATAGGACTTTCCAAGTTGGCTATCATGTCTTCCTCTTCTATTTGCATTTTTCATTTTCTACTTTAAAGTAATTTCTCACAACATTGTGTTTAGAAATTTCTTTAAAGTGGTGGCATACATTAGCATTATTCTTTTTCATTTTTTATTTTTCATGGTTCATGGTGCAGTTTTCTTACTTCATACGATGTGTTTGTTGCTTTGTGGATGAAATTGGGGGGGATGTCCTTCAAGAGTGTGATCTCTCTTAGCATATTATATTCCTCTTGTTGGCTTAATGTGACACACTGCATCCCCTAAGTTGAGAATATTCTATTCTTTGATTGGTTCTCTCTTGGAGACATTAGGAATAATGTTCCCTAAAATAAAGACCTAGCATGAACTAAGCAAAAATCCTTTGAACATTTCCTATTTTTCATTTTTCATTTGTTATTATATGGTCACCATGCATAACACATCTTGCATGCCTGTAGATCCATCCTATTTTTTCATGAGCTCCAAGCAGACAAATTTTTGCTTTCCTCATGAAGCTCGAAAATCATTTTTTTGTGGCACCTTATTAAAGTTATTAGTAGGTATAACTTTGGTATGGTTTGACCAAGAAGCCTGATCTTAGGCATGACTTTCCCCATAGCCACTTGGATGTGTGTGAGTGCATACTAGACATGAGTGTATGTTTCTCACCTTTTAGGACTTCTCACTCGGCGGACAACCGGTGTTCCGTCACCTCAGAGTGAGTGTGTTTTTCGGACAAATAGCCTAGATCCGGTCCACATTGCAATGGAAAAATCGTCAAAGCTTGAACTAATTCTTTTATTTCACCTTCTCTTTTCTTCATCTCTAGAAATGTATGCTTGTGCCTTGTCATTGTTCTTTATATCATTCTCATGTGTGTTTATTTGTGCTTATGTTGGTTTGTCATGGGATCTTGATCATGGGGGCTTGATCACCCCTCTTCATTGTTGTCATCTCATCTTGATAGCATTGGTACATTTGAACCCCTCATGGTGTGTTTTTTTCTACTTTAGGGTGAGTTTGAAGCAAGTTCACCCTCTCACTAAAGTGGGTGCTAAATGTAGTGTAGTAAAATGTATCCCTTTGCATTTTCACACTCATTTGGGTCCTCCTTATGGATTTTGGCTTAATGTTGCCTTGATTTAGTGTTGCAATATGGATAACACATTCACATTAGGTCTTGGGCCTAATGAACTAATGGAATTTAATGGTGCCTTGCTAAAGTGCTGTGAATTGTTGTAATACACTTTCACACTTTTCTAAGGTTTTATCAATTAACTAGGCATAATAAACATAATTTTAATCAAAATCAACCTTAACCTTGCCTTATTTGGAGTTTTCTAAAGTTTTGTAACTCACTTTCACATTTCTCTAGGCTTTCCATTAAAAATTGGGATTTCTTATGCTTTAATTGGCCCTATTTTACATCCACAAGCCTCACTTATTGCATCTTTTTGAGGATAATCCTAACACCAATCATTGACCAATCATAATTAAGGTGTTCCTACCTTGTGTGGCCCAGATTTAGTGTCTAGGACTCATTCACCACCTTGGGTGAATGGGTCCCACTTGGATCTTTTGGCCTCAAACCAATTTTTACACATTTCTAAGGACTTTTCATTTTTGGTCCCATACATTATGCCTGATGGGAATCATTCGCCACCTTGGGTGAATGAGTCCTGTGTGGCCCAAATTCAAATGTAATTCAAATTTTTGGTGGGATTTATTCTCCTAGATCTGATGTCGGCTTGTAGTGTTGTAATTTATTGAATTATTGCATAATTGGGTATAAATACAAGGTTCTTTCACTCATATTCTCACCTAGCATTCAAGAGAGTTCAGAAGAGCATTCAACCATTCACAAGAGCATTCAAGAGTATTTCAAGGTTAGATTATCAAGCATTTTAGAGAATTCTTCAAGTGTTAATCATCATGTCAAAGATTGTATTCTTCATGTTTGTTATTGTGCTAATAATGGTGATGTAGAATTCATGATCCAAGCAAATTTTTCAAGCAAGATCAACATCATTTAGGAAAGATTCAAGAATCACATCCATTGCAACCATTTCAAGTATAAATGTAGCACTTTATTGCTAGGGCTTGGTGAGTTGCAACATCACTATTTTTTCATTCATTATTCTCCATTCATATTTGCTTTCATTTCAAGGTTTAATTACCAACAAGGGGTTTGACCAAGGAAAACCCATATTCACTAACCCCACAACATTTTTCCCTCTTCTTATGTGTGATTTGTAGAGCTAGGTTGCATATTTTTCAATGAGAAAAGTTGGAGAAAATTTCTCAAATCCTTAAAGTTGTCATCAAGCCTTGGAGAAGGCCTAGAGGTGGCAATTTATAGTTTCAGATCTAGAAACCAATCAAAAAGAGTAGAGTAGACTAAGAGGAACATAATCAAGTCCCATACTTCTAAAAAAGTAGAAGTGGAGTGATTCTCCATTAGTGTCGAATGAGTCCCACTGTACAATCCTGGCAAATATTTTCATAGATCTGGATACCCTTTTGGTTGAAACCTATATCTACACATTTTCCCAGAAGCAAGATTGATTCACCCATCTTGGTGAATGACTCCCAATTAGCATTGATAGTAGATTTTCTAGAATTCTAGACCTTTATTCTGCCTTCTTTAGTCTCCTAGATGCACACTTTCTATATCATAACTTTTTGTTGCATTTTGTTCGTCTTTCTAAGTCATTTAGGGTTTGGTATTTCATATTGCATTGCATTATATTTTCCAATTCTAAACTTGGTGGTGAACCCCTCATTAGATTCCATTCAACCCCTAGGACAGTCCCTTTGCAAGATATTAATCTTTTTTGCATTGAAATCTCAAGAGTTTGTTCTTGAGTGAAATGTGTAAATATTGCCTCTCTCCTTTCAGATCCTAAACCCTAAAGGTGAAAGAGAGTCTAAAAAATTTCCTACATTTCAATCTCCATAACAAAAAATGATGTAAGGGAAACAATAACCAAATTAAAATAAAATTTATAACATAAGAGAGATGAGTATGATAGTAACATCAGGATTATCCCCTATGGTCAAATTAACTCTACCATCCAACCTCACCCAATAACTATTCAGTTGTTGTATTGAAGAGACCATCCAACTCGTCTATAAATCAGGATCTGGAATCATCTACAAGATGATCATTAAGTGGGAAAAAGTACTAACACTAGAGGTTGACCCACTACTACCATCTTGAGACAACATCTCATTGTAAGAAACTACACCTACGTCTCGAATCTTGGAATCAACTGCAATCTCATAATTGATATCAAATAGATTTCCCTCAACCCATTTGGAAAGTGGATTGAATTGAGTCAAATCAGAATTCATCATAGATATAGGATTATTAAAAAACTAAAAATTAACATCAAATCCAAAATCAGGTTCATCTTCTTGGTGATGCAGCTCCTATTTTTTGAATGTTTAGGACATCGTACAAGATCATACTCCTCCATTACTTGTTTGACCTTCTTAGCCCCTTCTTTGCTCTCTATGTCCCTCAACTATTGAGCCTCATAGTGTTGATCACTTTCCTCTTGAATTTCCTCTTGGAAACTTTCCAAAGTAAGCTTTGTAGATTTAAGATTACCAGTGAGCTCACCAACTTCTCCCCTTAATTGTTTAGTCATGGATAAGGTCTCATCTTCAAAATTATTAGCTACATTTATATCATGTGTCATCTGCAAGTAAGCTATTTTTATTTATTCCATGGTGATACATTATTTTCAAATCAACAAAGGAAACATTAAGCTTATCTTAACCTCTTAGTGCACTTTATATTATGCTTTCGACTTATCTATGTGTACTATCTAATCTAGATAAGATTCACACTTCATTTTTAGTAGACACCAAGAATTTATTCTTACAAATATCCTCATGAACTTCAAATATTTACAAGGTTAAAGTGTTTTCATTGTATTGCATGCAAAAATAAGAATCTTTTCATACCTATCATTAGCATCACCATGGTTGTCGCAAATCACATAAACTTCTCCTTGAACATCTTGATGAAAATGTGTAGCATCGATTTGGGGATCTAAATCAAAAAGGCTACTATGTCTATGTTCAAAATCAAGGCTAATATTTATTTTCTCAAAATCAGCACCAAGCAATAATAAATCAGATTGTTATCAATATCATCAACATTCCTTTCAGCCTTAGCCTCTTCAATGCCATATTCCATGCATGAATCTCAAGTTGAATCTAAAAAGACATTGGAATAAAAGAGAAATTCATCCCAAGATAGTACTGCATCATATTTAGAAGTTGACACACCTAGATCCCAAGTGAAAGAGGGTTGATTCATTTGATCAAGGTATACATTTTCACCATGTTCCTCATGAGTGGTTTCCTCTTGGAAATAGTCACTCTCCATCTTCTTGGGACTAAAATATTCATCAACATCCTTCTTTGTAGGATTTTTTGGAATCCAAACCAAAATCCACCAAAAATATCATCAATGAAATAAGATGTGTGATCATCAAGAATTGATTTGGAGATATCATCACCTTTGTCTCCTCCATTTCCATATTTTGAAGGTACATTAGAGAACCCATAATCAGTATCAGTTCTACTAGAGACATCAACATAGATATTAGTCTTAGAATCTTCACTAGATGAATCCAAACTAGGATCCAAGGCTATCATTTTGTCATATCCTTCATGCACATCCTTATCTTCTATCATTGCATGCATGCCCAAAGAGTCATCATGAAATTCATCATGCTTCAAAGCACTCACTACATCATACTTTCCTGCTATGAATTCTTCTACAACCAACTACCCCTCTTGAACTTTTTGTTCAAATCTATCAATCAACCTTTGATAAAATTCATCAAAATAATTTACCTAAATGTGGACTTGGGTGTGTAGTGTAGGAAAAAGTATCCCTTTTTCACACTTAATTTGGAAATAATTAATAATAAATGAGCTTAATGATGCCTTATTTTAGTGTTGTAATATTTTTTTCATATTCACATTAAGTTTAGGGCCTTTTACATAAAATAGACTCAATTGTGCCTTATTTTCGATGTTATAAGGTGTACCTTTACACTTTCACATTAATCTAGGGCTTTATTAATTAATTGAGGTTAATTTTCCTTAATTTACCCCTTTAATTCAAATCCAACCCTAAATAAATGAAAATTCCAAAGGATAAAACCCGACATCATAAATTCCATTACACAACACTTAACTTTGGAAGATGTGTGTCCTAGGCAAGTGACCTAGGACCCATTCACTATAGGGTGAATGGGTCCTCACTTAGATCTAGGACCCTAATCTAACATAATGTTTAACACTAAGCAATGTGTGTCCTAGGTAAATGATCTAGGACCCATTCGCCCTATGGTGAATGGGTCCTCACTTAGACCTAGGACCGCCCTTTAAAATATATTTTGGTGGTATTTTAATGATTTCAAATCCACAACTCAATGTCAGCTTGTGATATTTGAATTTCAAGAATTAATGATAAGATATTTATAAATAAGAGGTTGTTTCTCTATGTTTCATCCTAAGACTTCCAAACAACTTTATGAGCCAATTTATTATCAAGAGAGAAATTTAAGAGAATTTTCAAGGCATTCAAAGGAAGAATTATTGAAGATTACTATAGCAATCAATATTCCTTTCATCATGTGAAAGATTTCTTGCATCATGCATGTTGTTTGAGCTAATATGGTGATTTAATTTTCAAGATCTATTCAAGTGTTCAAAAGAATTATTTCTAATCAAGTTTCAAGATCAAGATCTACATTTGTTGAGGACACTCAATGGAAGTTTTTTAAATTTATATTCCAAGGTTCAAATAAGGTTTTGTGAGTTGTTACATAGTATTCTTCATTCATTATTCCTTCATGTTTTGTTACCAAGTGTTTCAAGGTTTAATTTCCAAAATAGGGTTTGACCAAGGAAAACCACCATTCCCTAACAAACAACATTTTTCTCTATTTGATGTTTGATTTCAAACTTTAGGTTGAAGATCCTTTTAAGAGAAAAATTGAAGAAAGTTGAAAATTTGTCAAAGTTGCAAGAAAAGTTTTCAAATCACATAAACTCTTCTCCAAAATTTATTTTTGTTTGTCCGATAGTGAACACCTAGAATCTGAGAGTGCAGGCAAAATAGAAGAGAACCTAGAAAGCATTTTTCAGGAACCCTAGCCAGGACCCATTCACCATAGCATAAATGAGTCCGTAGTGAGCTTCAAAAGGTGACTTTTGGTGAAAGGTACACATCCTTTTCCCCTTTATATATTTTCCTTTTGAGTACTATTTTAGTGATATATAATTGTTGTTCTTCATTTGCATGTTATAACTTGCATTTTAAATGAAATAAGGAAAAATAGGTCTTATGGTGAACTCATTCATTCATCACCCCTGACATTATCCTTTTATTTTGTTTCAAGGTGTTCATACATTAGTACCACCAATCATGAGCAACTCCTTCAAGAAGCAAGATTGCATACTAAATGGCAACTTGCTCCTTCATGAGACTGAATGTAAAATAGTATGACATCCTCTATAACCATGCTCTAACAAAGATCTTGTCTGATACATCAAAATTTGGAACTAAATATTTGTTAGTTTTACTCATGATTTCCTTCCTACTAGGATTTGTGTGATTTTTGTAGCCCTTTGCAGCTGAAATTTTTTGCATCAGAGTGACATAATTACTATATGGGATTGAATTTATAAATCCTTCATCTTAATTAGCATAAGTTTCTCTTATGGTTGCTAGATCTCTTTCTAAATCTTCCATGGGATCTAAAGGGGGAATGGATGTAGCACAATCACCTTCCTGTAGGAAAATAGAATTGGAAGCTTTTAGAATGCTTTGTTGAACCTCTAAAGAGCTCCAACTCTCTTTAGGAAACACTGGATTTTGAAGCTTTTTTTCAAGCAACCCCATTACCTCTCTTTTCTCTGCAATACTATCTATTGTTTGTTTATTACTCCTTTGTATATCTTGAAATAATCTCCAATCAACATTAGCCATCTCTTTACTCCTCTTTTCCCTTTACAAAAATATGATTAAACCCTCATACTAGCAGGATCATGGCTCTGATAGCACTATAATGTCCCAAATTAAAATAAATATCAAATTTGATCAACTTATGATATCCCAAAAATTTCTTAACTGAAATATGGAAAATCTCGTGATTTCCACAAAATGAACTTATTTCAAATTTTGGAATTTTAATTTCTATCACATTTAAAATATAAAAAATTGGATAAGTTGAAAACAACACCAAAATGTATCAAATTAGAAATAAGGTAAGGTGCAACTGAAATGGAATGATTTATTATTGATTTCCACATGGAATTACATTATATTTTATATCATGTGTAGTAGATAATGGTCATGAACAATTGTAGCAAAAATACATCACAAATCTTTGAACTAGAAGCCAAAAGACATACTAAATTTGAAGCAAACTCTACACTAATGTGCCAAACTTCATACCAACAATCACATACAAGAAAAAAACTTCTATAGCATCTATATATGTTGCTAAAACATAATTTACAACAACAATCCATAATCTAAAAGATGCACACCTAATTGGATCCAAATCCTAAATCTAGAAGCCACAATGCACTCCAAATTAAAGCAGTCTCCACCAACTCATCAAACTGAAATACAACTGATCTAGGAAAAAAAATACATAATATAATACCTCTAATACATAGATATTTTCTGAAATCAACAACAACACAAGGGTGAATGCAGGATCATGGGGGTAAAAAAAGTGGCGATATGATAAAAAGTAGTTGACAACTTTTTTTATTTGAATTTGATGAAACAAAAAGGGTTTATTGAGAATTTTTTTAGCTTTCCACCAATATAAGATATGCCTTATTTTAAATTTAATAGATAATTTATTATTGATTTTCTACATGCATTATGACTAAAGTCCTGATTGATAGGCTGATTGAAAAACATCTAAAATTCTCAAATGATTTCACATTTTTTTAATCCAAAAGATGTCGCACATTCTATGCTTCCCATACTATAGGAAAAAAAATAAAAAAAAATTGAATTTCATAAATTTTTGAGGAAGTTATGGTGGTAAGACAAACAAGTTTTATATTTTTTAATAAAAGTTCTAATAAAACATTCATAACTAATTATTTCCTTGTGAAAAAAAAACAAAAAAATGCAGCACATTCGAGCATGTGTCCTCTACTTATATTGTAAGTTTCAAAGAAAAATATATATTTTTTTCTTATACTTAGGTTGGTCAGACATACACCTACTTTTTATTTTTATTCCTAAAAATTTAGTACTACTACATTGAAATTTCAAATTTTCACCAAATAGATTTACTTTTTTCCAAAAAGTACTAGTATCTTAGAAACTACATTCAATTTTCTACAAATCATTTTCTTACATATTTTTAAAACTATGTTAATAACCTATTCCAATTTTTATGTCGAGTTGCCTAACTCTATTTTTTTTAGTTTTCATTTCCACTTAAGGGCCTAGTTTGTACCCTCATGATCTTGTACTGACTAACAAACTAGAATCCAAGATACACTTTTAAACTAACAAACTCTTGCAAAACAACTAGATTCAATAAAGTACCAAACTGAAGCTTTTCGATATAATGGAAATCTCTAAATGAAATTGTACCTAGAGACCATTAGAACTACTATCTTAGAGCCTCAATCCCCTTGGTTTTCTAGCCTTTAAAGAAAATTCACAAACCTATAAGTGGAAACAATATCTATCATAATGGAAACTTGAGAGGGAAATTACATTATAATCAATTTCCTTTTCCAACACCAAATTGGGCATCCAAGATGGGGAATCTTTCATACCTTAGAATAAACTCTTGTCATGAGGATGCTCTATGCAATTTTCCAAGTGTCAATCAGAATCTTGCATCAAATAAAGTAAAAAATGCCCCATAATTGCTCCTCCCAAAATCCAATGCCCCATTTGGACCCATAAAATAAATTTAAAATATTTATTAATTTGTCCCTCAAAAATGATTTAATAATTTTATTTTAAAAATCTAATTTACTCGATTCATCCACAGGTTTTGACTTGCTATTTTGAAAACTAGCTTTACTAAAAATAGTAAATGCTATTTTTATAAAATGGTTCATGATAATGTTGTTATTGAACAACCAAGATCTAAATCTAAAAAATGTTTAATTACATTGTTAATGAATTCAAGCTTGACTCCATATATTTAGTTAACCTAGATTTTGATGGAGAGTTTTATACCCAATCTAGATCACCTTTGCAAATAGTTGGTGTCAAAAGCATAAGTCTAAGTAGATATCTTGCGACTAGGAGCCAAAGACTAAAGGATATCCATTACACCAAAGTCACTTAGGGCATGATGTCAACCTCAATCTTCATGGTTTCAAAGAGCATTGCACTCAACAAAACTTGATCCTCAATGCACTCATTAACCATTCAAATTCACTAGAAAACCAAAGACCCTTTCATACTTCAACCTAAAATTGACCTAAACATGTTCTACAATTGATATTTTAAGATAAAATAACTCTCCAATAAATATTTGTGATCATTTTTGTATGTATAATCAAAATTAATCATCTATAATTTTGTAGAACATTGTAAAATACCACAATACCACCTATTTATTTTCCACCCAAATTGATCTTATTCAAATACTTTTTCATTACTATATTCTAAAATATAAATATTTTTAAAAGTATTTTTTTTTTCATTTAAAATAAACAATTAAAAAAAAATTACCACCCTACAACTACTAATTCCGCATCATAAGAACTATTTCTAATATATAAAATCTTAGATAAAGAAATTTAAATATATTTCATTACACTAAACAATCTTGTAGCCTGAGAGCATGAACAGCCCAAAATTAGAGAGTTATCACCTCAAAGGTTGTTAACTAGTTTAGTTATCTTAATTATCTTTTTGAGTAATATATCTATATTACGCCGAGAGATATTTACATTGAATGCAAATTTAATTTTTGTGTGAATTGTTAATGACGTAGAAAAGCAGCTTCAAATTCTAAACCCTACAGAACGTTGCAGGGCAGAAAGAAATAAAGCTACAAAACACGTTCATCTTGTGCATATGTGAAACGCTTCTTTATTATCAAATATAACCATTTCTTGATTTTGATTTTGTTGATTTTTGTAGCTCAAAAAGTGGGATATGGATTTTCTTTAAAGCAACTCATGATTAGATTTTCTTTAAATCAATTCGAGTTGGATTTTTAGCAACAACAGATTTTTTATTCTTTAAATAGAATGTTTCTGAGTTGGTGAGGATAAGATAAATCCTAGAGTATGAGGATAAGATAAGTCCTAGAGTGATTTTATGTATAAATAAAGCCAAAGAAAGCAAGGAAAGATTCTTTCCTTGCACGCTAAGTAAAGCAGCTAGGCTCTATAAATGCAAGATTGCTGTAGCAAACTTATATTGTATTTTCGAAAGAAAAGTTTGTTGTTAGGCTGAATAGAAGATCCAACATTTGCAGGTTTTTCCCCGCATTGGGGTTTCCTGGGTATATCTATGTTATTGTATTTTTGTGTTTGGCTTTATGTTATTTTTTGCTTCCGCTATTATTAGTTGTTAATTAACCCAGTTGTATTAATTGTTATAAATCAGATTTCTTTCTGTGAATTTATTGTGCAATTAATCTGTTGCTGGGTTATAGAAATTAACATGGTATCAGAGCTCTAAACTCTGAATACGAAGCCAAGATTTGTAACGCTGATTTCAAGAAAAAAAAATCATCAGATTTTCGTCTCGAGTTCTTTTGTAGCTATGGCAACCAGTGTTCGATACGAGGACAGGCTCGAGGGTGCATCAAACTTCTTGCAGTGGAAGGTTCGGATTACATCTGTTCTCAAGGAGAATAGGCTATGGATCTATGCTAGCACAGAAGTGACTCCACCAACAAATGATCCTGTTGCCTTAGATTCGCATGAAGTCAAAGAGGCCAAGGCTCAGAGGATTATTCTGGATGGAGTAAGAGATCATTTAATTCCTCATTTA
>VDFB02027533.1:261599-309501 GCA_007258455.2 Sequoia sempervirens | reverse complement strand
ATTTGTTCTCTTTCTTTTATAAGTCTTTTGAGTGATCAACACCCTTCTTACACACAAATGTCATTAAATTAGTAGCTTTTGGTGACCAGCCTATATTAATACTTATAATATGGTTTCTCAATCCTTTATTCCTTAGATTTTATTTGTCAAGTATGGAGGTTCATCAAATTATATGAATTTCATCTAAGATCTCTTCATGATCTTAAATTATTTCATTATCTTAAGGTTTCTACCAATACATTTTCAATGGTTTGTAACCACTTATATGTCTTCAATTTCATAATGATATAATATGTCATTGAATGTGCTTGATGTATGTAGAATAGCAAATAGACCTTTTATAATTTCTTGGTATTTTATTGTGGAGTGGGATCCACTTATTCTTTTGGAATATTTTTATTTTTCTTTGGAACCCATGTGGAAGTAGTATCTTCAAATAAGGTGGCATTAGGATTGTTGAAGTTGCTTCCTTATTCTTCTTTAGAGCATAAATATGAATTTTTCCTTGTTTTCATATATATAGAAGAATAGAATTATATTTCTCTTGCTTTATTGGTAGAGAGTAAGGGTTATAAGTTGGTTTTTGTGCTTGGAAGCATTAGGGGGCAATGTAAAGGGATTCATCTGCTCCTTATTTTTCCTTTTTATTAACTTTTTATTTGTTCTTTTTCATAGATTAATTTGGTATACTTAATAAATTCTATCTTTGTATTCATAAGAAATAACTATTTAATGTTCCTTACTCTTACAATCATAACAGATGTCCTTGAGAGTGTCCAACATAATTTTCACCTATGAACTGACTTGATTGTAAAATGTAATCATAATCATTTGAATCATGTGGAATATCTTGGAAATATTGCAATCATAATGAGAATGATTATGTTAATAACATGTGAACATAATTTTAAATGTAATAATTATAATTGCATTCATATAGAAAAGTCCATTTTTTTTATCAATAAAATAGGGTAGTGGAAAATGCCAAAAAGATATACCTCCCAACTAGGGGACACCATGCCGATAAGGGTGTGGTTTGGTGGTCAAGTCGCTTGGTTGTTGTGACGGCCACCAGGGTTCAAACCCTCTCTGGGCTAGAGTGCTCGCAAGCCTTATGCCTTCGTTGGGCCAGAGTGCTCGCAAGCCTTATGCCTTCGCTGGGCCAATGAGCTCGCGGGTTTGGTAGTTTCTTGTGGTTTCTTGTACCCGGTTCATAGCTCTGGTCAAAAGAGTTTACCCCTAATAATATAGGTGCATTGCAACTTAAAAAAAAAAAAAACTAGGGGACACCATAAAAATAATGTAAAGTATATATACATGTATGTAGAGAACAAAGCTCTAAATCTCAACCAATAATATTAGATGGATTATCATCTAATAAATTGTTCTCATCTTGTTTATGTGGTTCACAACCACCTTCAATGTTTTGAATTTTAGCATGATGTGATGTCATTGAATGTGCTTGATTTATGTAGAATAGGAGAAAAGACCATTTGTAATATATTGTTATTGTACTTGTGGATTCAAATTCACTTGCTCCTTTTTAATATTCTATTTTTTTCTTTGGAACTCATATGGAAGTAACACCTTTAAAAGAGGTGACAATGAGATTGTTGAAAGTTGCTTTTGTATTCTTCTTTGGAGCATAGGGAGGAAATAATCCTTGTTTTGGTACATATGAAGGAATGGTATAATACTATTCTTTCTTTATTGGTGGAGGACATGATTTATAAGTTGGTTTTTGTGCTAGAGGGGTATTAGTTGGCAATGAAGAGGGCTTCATTTTCTCCTTATTTTCCTTGTTAATTTTTTCTTGGTTCTTTTGTTGCACATGCATTTGTTATAATTAATGAATTCTATCTTTGGTTTAATGAGGAGCTTCTATTTGATGTTTCTTACCTTTGCACTCATAACAAATGTTCTTGAATTTTCAAGTTTGAAGTAGTTTATTTGAAAATAGGTACATATGTATCTCTCACCACTTTCATAATTTTCTCTTGACAAACATATTTTAGGCATTGATGCATCATAGAGAGTATCCCATTTAATTATTGCAACTAAGATCTCCTAAGTAAAATACAAAATATAGCCAGTGAAGGAATGATATGGAAAAATTCATCTACCTCCTTAAACCCCATGTTAAGAGAAAAGATAATACTCGCCAAAGTGTCCACAAGAATGTCATTGGTTATGTTTAGAGCAACACATAAATGTGTATAACTAGTTAATGCTAAATTTTTAATTATATGAAATTTTTTTATGCATATGATATACTAATTGCCTAGATCAATATGAATGCCTTCACATTATTGACCATGAAAAAAACCATGACCATAAAGTGGGCCACAATAATTGTGGTTTTGGATATCCTCATAAAATGAAATAATGAAGGTACATAGCCTAAGGTGAAATTTTATGAGTAATAGCTATAAATGTTTTTGTAGAAGTGTGGGAAGAGGAACAAACATGCTTTCTATCCAAAGGATTTTTATTCATATGTGTGTACATTGTAGAATTAGTAGGATGACTAAATACCTATTAGTGCTCAATATTGTTAGAATGTGTATGCAATGGAAAAATATTAGCATAAATTTCAAATTTTGTTTTAGTGGAGCATCCAAACAATTTCCCCCATCATTCATACCATAACACAAATCACATTACTATCAATGAGATTTATAATTTTATACTTGAATACCATACAAGTATATGTATGGTGTTCGATAACTCTATGAAAATTGTAGAAGAATTATTCATTATTTAACTCTTAATTAATCCTCTAGAGGAATCCAATAGATTGATGAAATTAAGGCTAATAAAATTATTATGAAAGTTTGAAGAACATTATCCAATGGTTTTCTAAGCTTTGTAAAATTTCTAGGCCCCTAATGTTTGAATGATACGAAATTAGATGTGGTAGAAATTTGATTGGAACCAAATTTTTATTTTTTCTTTTCATTTCCTTTTTGAAATGTATTGTTCTTTTGACATCTTGAAGGGTTGGAGGAAGTGAGGGAGGCCCCATAATTCCAACCATTAGATTCAAATAGTTAAAGTTCAAGATTTTTACATGAACACACAAATTTTACCACATAAATATTGAAAGCTAATTCCATTGTCATTAGTAGACTCTTTGGGAACATTTAGTTGAATTTGTTTGTTGATTCTAATCCCATATTGACATATAAGGATTGTAAGAAAGTGGTAGCTAACTTGTCAAAATAATGGATAGAAATAGGAGCTAAGGATTAAAAGTATTCAAGGGCATAACACTTAGCCCGTTCATGGAAATAGTTTAGGTAAGACTTTATCTTCATATGCAATATCTAGACATGTATCATTGAAAGCTCATAGGCAAACATTGTGACCACCTTTTCCATAATATACTCAAATATAGCTACAATAAAGCCAATGAGCAATGGGTGTTTAACAACTTCAAATGCAAAAGGTGTGCAATGTGGAGGATTATATGTAATAGAGTTAGAGCTATTGTTTTCTTCTTAAGTTGAGCAAACTACTTCACTAGTGTATTGAAGGTTTAGAAGTGCAGGTAGTAGTGGTATGAGAAGTATGGGCAAAATGGAGTATATCTAAAGAGAGTGAGAGGTAAGAGGGAAATGGTAGCGTAAGAAAAAATCACACTATAAATACATAGTTTTCATAGGATGATAAGGAGAAATGGTAGAAGGAATAGTGATAGTACTTCTATGGTTGTGAGTAAACACTATTCAACTTTAAACTTAGAACTCTAACTTGAACATAGATTATCACAATTTAATAACATTACAAGTCATACACATAATACACATCTAAAAAATAATTATTTCACTAGTTTGAACCTAAAAATATACCTTATCTAAACCTTCGTCAACTCCTTTAAACTTAGAACAGTTGCAACTACTTTTGAAAAAATCCCTCTATCCTTTATGCTTTGATGGACGTCCATACCCTGTTCCAAAACTCCCATTTCGCATAGGCTGATAAAGGTTGTAGAGTCTAGCTGTACACCTACCAATTGCATTTGGTTGCAAAGTCTCTAAAGCCTTTTCAACAAATTCATTTTGTTAATATCCAGCCATTAGGGCATTCCCTGAGAACATGTTTCTTTGAGACATTATGTCAAACAATTCACGTGCCTAGTTCCACATTTTGCATATCCTGCAATCACGGCATTCTGTCAAACAGTTCGTGTGCCTTGTCTATGCTTTCACTTTCTGCATACACCTCTAACATGGCAGTTGCAGCTGCAGCATCTGACAAAATTCCTTTATCTATGATGGATGTCCATACCCTGCTCCAAAGCTCCCATTTTCGCACAGGCTGGGAGGATGCTGGCAAAGGTTGCTGAGTCTGGCTTTACATCTGCTAAACGCATTTGGATGAAAGCTTCTAGATCCTTTTTGACAGATGTATTTTGTGCATATCCTGCAATCAAAGCATACCATGAGTCCACATTTCTTTGAGGCATTCGGTCAAACAGTTCATGTGCCTTGCTATGCTTCCACATTTTGCATAAATGTCTACCCGAGCATTTCCAACTGTAATGTGTGACAATAATCCCCCTTCTATTCTGATCTGATGGATGCCCATAACCTGTTTCGAATCTTTCACTATCGCCGCTGTAGCAACCATTTGCATAAAACTACTACGGAGTCCGAATGTTTTATGCTCCACGGGACGTCGCGCGGGAATAATTTGAATTCCAAGTTAACGGCGAGTACTGTTTAAACGGGAACGGACGCTGGCGAGAGGAACGGATAATAGATGGGGTCACATCTGCCACCTAAGCGGTCAAGCCAGCTTAGAGTGTGCTGGTTAAGCCGCGCCGTCCTCATTCCAGTCCTCCAACGCAACTATTTTCAAGTAAATAAACAAAGCAACAATAAATGCCAAATTTATACGGATGGAAAAAAAGATACGTCTATTTTATATAGAGCTAAACCATGTAATCAAATAATCTCCCAATAAAAATCTGTGCTGCAAAGTGTTAAAATCAGCTCATTGTTATCCGTTCAAAACACATTTGAAAAGGTGTGTACTAATCCATATGCTCAACGCAGTAGAAAACGCATGTTTTGAGGTACACTTAAAGAAAAATGTTTCTTCCATTTTTGCGTAATTGGTTTCTAAATATTCGGGATCTAGCCCCCCTCCCTGTTCAAAATTTAGTAATCAAGTAAATAATAATTATCCTAGTCATTGAAAATCTGGATATTTCAATAAGCATCATACTGTAAATTTTGGAAGGCTTCTCGTCTT
Source organism: Sequoia sempervirens (assembly GCA_007258455.2). Classification (NCBI taxonomy): domain Eukaryota; kingdom Viridiplantae; phylum Streptophyta; class Pinopsida; order Cupressales; family Cupressaceae; genus Sequoia; species Sequoia sempervirens. The sequence continues at coordinate 304,242 of VDFB02027533.1, read as the reverse complement.
ACTATTTCACTCATAATACTTTGTCAATACTGATAATAATCAGCACAGTAGCACGTCCAGTATCCAAATTATTGTTACACATTATCGAGATATCCCAACTTTAACTTTACAGGTAAATTAATGTGCATGTTATACAACGGAAAGATTAAATTGTCATCATAGAGCGGCAAAAGCTGCGGAGGATCTTGAAAATTCGCATGGTAGTGGGCATAGGAAGAAAGAGATTGATGGGAGGCGTCGTTTGACGACAAATAACAAGTTGGTGAAAGAAACAAACAGACAGTACCTTGATATATCCAGACAAGGAGGACCAACGTTAAAGAACATACGGCTGCGAGAAGTCGCCGGTCCTTGTCAGTTGCATGTGTCCAACAATTGATGAAAGAGACAACGTGGACGATATGTGAAAAATCTGGGACAACCACAAACGTTAATGAGAAGAGGTCGACCAGAAGAAGGTATGTGCACCTTAGAGTAAGGCAGTAGCAAATTAGCTTGTGAAAGAGGTTGTCTCGGCAGGAGAGCATGGTTAACTGAGAGCTTGCTGATTAAGAGCGGGTGGGGCACACATATAAATATGATTACATACGTAAAAGAACACTAACTAGGGCCTATACGATCCATTGCTCTTGGAGTGATCAGGGCTTTTCCTCCTTGCTTTCGGTTTTAAAATCTATTAGATGACTATATATGGATCATTTTACCAAGACCTTCATGTGATTATGTATGACTATTTCTATTAAGACATCTATGTGCAAGCTATATCCCTATCTCAATAAGTCCTTTAAAGTTGCTACATTCCTCGATAATCTAATAATTTTAATTTGTTGTGATAAAATCTACTATGAAGTATGTAAAGTGGGAAAAAAAATTAATGTCACCTTGGGAGGGGCACCTTGAGATCCATCATGATTCCACCCTTCTCCCTATCATAGGGAAGGCAATATCCACTCTCGTATCACAAGTAAGCCTATTTCACTCATCAACAATGCCTACATATACACATACACATACAAAAAATATTTAAAATTCATATCATATTGTGTACCATCTATACCACATCATGAATAAATTGAAATAGAAGAAATGTATAAGCAATATAATAGTTTACTCACATAGATTCCCCTCTTTCCGTGAAGAATGTTTTGTAATTTTTCTAGTCAAGATTGCATGTCTATTCAGATCTCTCACTTTTCTTACCATGTTAATGTCTAGGGATTCCACTCACTCACCTCTATAGTAACCTTTGTCTATACCACAAGCATATTCCCCACATCCTCCTCCCTAATTAATACATCATAAGGGCCATAATTAGGATCCTCCTTCTTGTTCCCTACCTCAACAAGTATTTTTCCTCTTATAACTACACTTGTGCCTCCAACTCCTATCTCAACTATCAATATTCCCACACCTTTTCCCATTACAATTGGGACTATAGGTGTATGTGGATTCCATGTTACATTGTCCATAGGTCCCATTCTATCCTTTTGAGTCCCTCTATACATGGAAGCTATAATGACCACATCTCCCACAATCATCTCTCCAAACTACTAAAGAGCCCTACCCAAAAGGTGCACTCCCTATTGTGCCCTCTTATTAGTGAGAGAAGGGATAGATCTACATGCATATTATATGCATTCATGACCATCCATATACCTCTCATGTTGATATATGGGATGAATATGATGTTAGTTGAGGTCATGCTACAAATTTCTTCTACAAATGGAAATAGTCTATCCCACCTCACTACTTGAAGTGTTGTTGGATCATGAATACATGCCCCCCTCTAATAGGAGATGAAGTGCTCCAACCTATAATTAACGATTAGTGAAGGTTGACTAATGGTTGATCCTTTAACCTCACAATCATGCATAGATTATGGTAGCTATGAGTGTAGACATGCAAAATTGGAATTATGCATTTAATTAAGTCATATTCATCATTTCATTAAGTAAATCAAGTTTATTTGATTTATCTCTAAAGTCCTCCATTTAATTAAATAAACTCATATTTAACATTAACATCATCCCCTTTAGTTAAATAAATCAAAATATTTATTTAACTAAGTCTAAATCATTTTCCATCTCCTTTTGATTTATTTTAATCTATAAATCTAAGTCAAAAAATCAAATCACCTAATCTTCACTTAAGTTAATTAAATCATGATTAAGGTTAAATCTAATGCAAGTCCCATCCTCTAGTTTTTTCCACTTGCACAAATAAATGATTTTAATTCATTTATTAAATCTTCATTTTCCATCAACATGGCATAAAAGTGGAATATTCCCTCATTTCAAATCTCCCTCTCAAATGACTTGTCCCTTCCAACATAGCATTAACTCCCCTCTTACATGTCCCCCACTTGGCATTTAAGAACCCTTCTTCTCCCTCCAACAAGCCAAATTTCAAATTTGAAAAGGCCACCTAATGTCATTTATGGGCACATTCATCAAAACTTGCACATACTTCACCCATCCATCTCTTAACAAGTGGCACCTTGCCATTGGTTGGGTTTTTATCCCACATTCATCCCATTTGCCTCTTCTCTCATCAAATCCTTCTATAAATAAGAGGCTTCTTTCCTCATTTGATCACCTACAACTTCATGCAAAGTTACTCTATTCACATTGAGAGCTAATTTTGTCCATTATCATAGCATTGCATCTTCATCATTGGCTTGTCAAGGATTGGGAAAGGGTCACTTTTCACATCAAAGTGACACCAATCCACTATGGAATAGGTATACATTGTGCTTCTTTTATGCTTCCAATTAGTTTGTTTTGTTATCTTGTTTGAGAGGCATTATGTATTATTTCATAGGAGTATTTGTAGGTTTGCATAAATTGAACTAACCCATTGCTAATGAGTATTGAGGTATAGGTTGTGTGTAGATTTATTGGTGCTCACAATGAGACAAGACATCAAATCCGTATGCATACCTTTTTCCATGCGACTCAATCTCATGTCATGATCAATGCCTAACTATATTGCATTTTATATGACCCCTTGTCACAAAATTGTTTGGTGGAAATGATCCCTTCATAACCTTTTGAATGATCAAAATGGGTGCTACATCTACTAACCTCAACTCCGTCCCAGACCTCATGGCTACATCATCCATACTATCCCCAAAGTACATAGCCCATGCATTTATCTCCTCGTGTCTTGAATATTATGTAGGGAAAGTCTTCAAGATTTTTTGTAAAGCATTTAGTAATTGTAATGGCTCTTTCTTCTTGGTCATTAAATAAACTACAATCAACCCTAAATGTGCTAGATGAGTTATTTTCAACATAATAAGATTCATTATGTAGCTAGCATTCAAGGAACATGTAAGTTAAGTACATTGTAAGAAAAAATACATTATATGTACTTTCAAAATGATCTCACTATATGTAAAATTTGTGTAATGTTTAACTAATTTATGTATCAGAACCTAACTAAATGCTCCATGTGATGAACATTATATTTAATTTATCAAAAATAAAATGTAATATTTTTTTAAAGGAAAAAGTAATAGCTTAAACCTAGTATAATCTTATAACATAGCTAAAATTCCACCACTAGATCACATGCCTACATGTACTTAGTAGTCTTAAGACTATTGTTCTCAAGCTATGAATATTGGTGTTACCTCCAATCAAACTATTAGTGCATTAGGACCATAGATTTCCCTCATAAAAATTTATAACTATTATGGGATAAGACCATGATACTCTAGAAAAATACTTACAAACTATGCATTGTGAGACCTTAAAAGATTTCAACTTCCTCTAAATCATTCTAAGATCTGGTACCAATAAAAAAAATATTTATGTTCAATCTAACCATATTAATGATAATATAAGAAGCTTCGGATCTATTAATGTTCATCCATCCACATCAACCATTGCCACTATTTTTATCTAGGAAATAATCCTTAGCTATTTGACTTGGTAGCTTAACAAGTGAGCTTTAAGCTAGTTTTAACCCCTAAAGGATCAATATAGGAAAAGAATAAAATTATAGAGATCAAGACAATAGGGGATCAATATAGGAAAAGAATAAAATCATAGAGATCAAGACAATGAAAGAGGCCATATGACTTATTAGAGAACATTCCTTGTCTCATAAAAAATCCTAAAAAATATTAATATATATTTTGACTAACTCACAGTTTAGTAGAAGTAGATGAGTTATGCACTAGGTAGAGGGCTAACTCTAGATACTTGTACAATATTAAATATAAACTAAAAAATATGACGCACATATAAATATAAAATTATCTTTGAAATATGCACCATCTAAAGAAACATTAAGGAACAAATAAGTTAGCTCTACAGGAAAATGAATTCTATAGGCTAAAAAAATAGATGATATGTCTTATGATGTAAGTTCTACTTGAGAAAAGGTAGAATATTCTAGGGATAAGTTATATGAAAATTCTAAGGAATTATATCTCTCATTAAGCAATAAATTGATATTTACTCTAAAATATTGCAAATATATCATGATTAAAAATTAGTAAATCACTAGTAAATAATGTTGGAGTGAAGAAGACACTGAGAGGGGGGGTGAATCAGTGTCTTAAACAAATTTTAAATTTTTTCTTGAAAAAGAATTGAATAATTTATGCTCTTAATATTTCAATGATAAATACATTCATAAATTGAATGCAATCATTAAAGAACTAATATAAGAAATATTAAAGCAAACCAAAGATCATCACATTCTTAAAATATTATCACATCAAAGCAATGATACCATAAGACAAATAATTTGACGAGTGGAAAACCCTCTAGGGGTGGAAAAACCACTCTAGAAATGATGCCTCACTGGCTTAATCAACAAAAACTTTTTGTTTACAATGCCTCACTGGCAATACTATCTCACTAATAGATTTCAAATGCCTCACTGACAATATTGTCTCACTGATATATTTCAAATGCCTCATTGGCAATAAAATTATGCCTCACTGGAAAAAATGGCCTCATTGACCAAAGAACCTCACTCATTACAAGAATGCCTCACTAGTATATCTATTTAGTCACCAACAGTATAGAATGTAAAATATAGAGGGTTTCTCTGTTTCTCTTCAAATCATATTTCACTTTCATTCTAATACATTTAATATCTTAAAGATTCATTCTTGAATCTCTAAAATATTAAATATATCAGTTATACAAACTATTTTGCATCATGTTTGAAAAACTTCAATCACAAAATTATGTTTACATTCAACATGATATCTCTATTAAAAGCATCGAACATCAAACAGTGATAAATCACTATTTATATATAGTATACAAAAGTTCACATATGCTGCCATCTATCTCTTTTCATAACTGTCAAATGTAACCTTTTACAAACTATTCAAAGAAAGTCTCCATAACTGCTTTCTTTCATCATGGAGTAGTCTTTGTATGAGTTTTAGACTACTTTTCAAAAAATGCCTCTTAACTTCTTGCTATGTCGATGTATGGTAGACAGACTAAACTCAAATAATAAACAAAAGGAACCAACATATAAGACCATGCAAAACCCCTCAATATAATTACTTAATACAAAAACTTTTTCAATGGTTTTCCCTAGCAAAAAGGTTTGAAGAACTCAAAAGAAATAACCCCATAATATTAAGAAAATTATTGCTAATACCAAGAATTCAAAAACCACAAATTCAACAACATTCTCAACAAAGAAACCCAAATGCCATTATCTTGCAATTAAGACATTCAAAGAAGAACTCGACCATTTAATCATTTTCAAATTCTAAATAAATTAAACAAGGGTTCCAAAGTATGAAATTACCATGATGAAGACTTGAAAAACTATCATACAAAGTTGAATACCACTTTGTCATCTTGAAACCCAACTATTTGTGCAACCTAGAAACTATTCTCTGCATTTTACCAGCCGCAAAACCATTAAATTTCCTCAAATCCTGCCAAGACATAAGTTGGCTACACAATGCTTTGTGTTTACTATTAAACAATGATATTTAGGGCATAATGATGGTGTCGAAAACATAAATTCACTTTGACCCAAATAATGATGTCAATGTTTCCCCTTCTCAAAACAAAACAATTATCATTGTGTCGGTATGAGACATTATTGTATGACCACATTAAACCTCATAATGCCTAGTTGTTCATAAGTATGTCTTTTGTAAAGACACTTTAAATTGTAATAATGTATTCAAAAATAATATTCCCTTAGAAATTTAAAAACCATTTGCACCATAAAATACTTTCACCATGCTTTTATAATCACATATGTCATTGTAATAGTGACTGAAGAAGCCAACCAAGTGAAATGTCTGTATTCCTATCAAATAACCATCAAGTGCCAGCTATGTGTCTTTGACATCAAGGGCAACAACTATGAGGGCCAACAAATAATTTAATGAATCAAAATATATAATCCAATGAAACACTTGATATTAATAGTAGCTAATGATTAATTATTTTTTTGTAAAAATGAATTATTGTAAATCTATTGTATCTAGATTGCCTTGAAATGATAAAATGTTAAAGAATGTGCTAGGAAGATAAGGATCAAGTAAAATAAAAATGATAGCTCAAATGAAGGATCATAAATTGTTCCATCTTCCTCTAAACAAGAAGTTACCCTACACAAAAATAATGGTAGCACATCTAATAGACAACCTCATAAAAAGAAAACCATGTGGATATATGTGAACAATTCTAAATCCAATGCATAAAATAATGAAAAAAATATTGGTTAAAGAAAATTGAATTTTTGAATATATTCATGAATCTACATGTGCAAAGATTGAAGAAACTATGATAGATAAAGAATTCATGTCAAATAAAAAATAGTCATTTGAATGTAAAGATGAATATTTTTAAGAATATTTGAGTGTCCTAGAAAGTTAGGAATCACCTATTTTAATGGGATGGTTTCAAATATTTAACTAGGAGAATATTCTTATGTTAATATAGAGCAACTAGTTGGATAAATACTAGGACTTGTCCATATGATAAATTAGGAAATGATAATATATATTTTAGATATTGAAAAATTATCTGACCACTATGGTGTTATCATGAAATGGCTTGATTTCATAAATACTTTTATTTATAACCATGTAGGTTGGCCTAGTGAAAAACTTGTATACTATGAATTAATATTAGGTTTTAAAAAATAGAGATTAATGGGAAGTTATTATTGATAGAGGACCTAAAAATATAGTTAAAACATCAATCTTGATGCTCTTGATAGAGAATAAATCATAAACCCATTTTGTGTTAGTGTAGTATTAAGTTTATCTTAGGGTTAATTATCTAGGTGGTTTTTTCCCATATTGGGTAGTTTTACACTTATTTTTTTCATATCTTTTAAAGGTTGTACATTATGTATTTTACTTCATCTCAATTTTCATTCACTTGTGATGAAATGGCATATTGCTTCTATCTATTCATGAAGGATTTTTTGTTGCAGATGGTGATCCTGGGCTTGGTGGTTTCCACCAACATGGTATCAGAGCCAACCATTCTACCATCCTTCCTTTGAGAGTTTTCATTAGAAGTTTTTTGAGATAAAATTTATTTGTTGTTTGGTGGCTATGATATACTCTAAGAAGAGTTCCACATTTTTTTCCAATGATGGTTGTTTGAACTACATTGAAGAAAATTTTGAGGCTGTTGTTCATGCATTTGGAGGAAACAATTCAAAATTGGTTACTGTGTACATATCTCTTCCAAGCTGCATAAAATCTATTTGGAGGCACAATTGAAAGTAGTTATGATTGCAAGAGGTTGTGATTAAAGTTTTTTTAAAGCTCAAATTCAATTTTTTGGAGGGTGTGATTTTTCTAAATGAGGCAAAATATTGTAGCATGAGGCTTTGTTATTTTCCTCATTGAAAGGCGTGAATCCTATGTTTCACTGGAGCAACATTTTCTTCATTCCTGAAGGTCAATTCAACATCTACCAAGCGCAATTTTCTTGCATTGAAGCATGATTTTTCCTGATTTGGAGATCAGCCACAAATCATTTCTTTAGTGCATTCAAACTTTATACTTTATAAAGTTTGAAGGAAAATATTTATTTAGGGTTTCACTTCTATGTACCTGAAGTGGTGTGGGCCCCAAGTTTTTGAAGTTTTTTTAGGAACATTTATCCCACATTGGCAACACAGGGTATCTTTTTGCTATTTTAATAGCATTGCAATGTGTTTTATTGGTGTGAGAAAGTATCACAAATTGTGAAGAGGCTTTCAAGTTGTGGAGACTTGTGCATTCATTGGGATTTAATATGGTGCGAGAATCTACTACAAAAAAATAATAAGGTGTACAATTCTTTTTCTCAATTTTTTTAGATTCAATCTTTTTTTTAATTCCTGAGTAAATTTTTTTTGGATGTTGGAAAAATAAATCTCGAGAGGCTGCATTGGTTGATAATTCTGAATATTTTAGTTTGTTGTATTTTTTCCTTTTGTTTTCATGGCTACTCCTAATTCAGTTGAATTGTTAACCCCCCATAACTACCATACCTAGAGATTAAAATGTGTAGGTTGCTCCAATCTAAGGGTTTGTGGTCCACACTGAGTGCTAACCAACCCACTTTATAGGTAGTATGAAACATTTTCCCATAGAAACAAGTGTGACGAAGCTATGGTTATGATATCCTTGCATGTTTCTGATAGTCTTCTTTTCCATATTGAAGAGTGTAATACATCTAAGGAGGTATGGGATGAGTTACAAAACTTTTTTGGTTAGGTCAGTGAGTTTTGTGTCTTGCAACTAGAGGTAGAATTAACTTCTCTTTCCCCTAATGCATTCCCTTCCATTGATGATTTCCTAGTCAAGTTCAAATTTTCGAGGTCACAATTGGTGAGATGTGGGAAGGGTAAAACTGATAAGGAGTCCATTTTTTTTATATTTTCTAAGCTAAGACGTGTCCATTTTTAGTTTTTTCTTCTTCCTTCTACTCCACCATGGATGCTTTGGGAAATGCATTCCAAATGCCTTCTTTTGATACTTTATGTGACTTTTTGATGAGGGAGCAAGCCAAAATTTCATAGTTAGAGGGGATCTTAATGAATCATGTATTAGTTGCACAGGGATCTCAGAGCAAAGGGAAGAAGAAACCTAAGGCTAAGACAAAGTATAAGAAAAAGTCTAATGAGTCCTCCACCTCTTCAAAAGAGGAAAAACCTAAGAAGGAGAAGTTCAATTGTGTATATTGCAAGAAGAAAGGGCATGATGAACACCATGTTATACAAATAAGATTGATGAGCTTTCACATCTTCTTCAAAAGAACAATATTCCATTGCCCCCTGTAGGACCCTAAATCTGCATTGGATCAAAAAAAAAAACCATTAGTATTGTTATTAAACCAAAGCAAACAAAAGATCCCCTATAAGATTCATCTAATCACAAGAATGATGTCAAAGAAACAAGCAAAACATAGAAAGGCATCATTCTAATGATCAAACTAGCATCTTATAGTGGATTGGTGTCACATGTGCTAGTGACCCTTTCCCAATCCTTGATTGATAAGCTAATGATAATGATAGACAAGATCATTTCTCAAACCAAGAGAGTAACCTTGCATAAAGATTGTGAAGGATTTGCTCAATGTTGAAGCCTCTATTTAAGGATTTTCAAAATGCTAAGTGTTGAAGAGGGACCAATGTGGGACTAAGATTGGACCAATGAAAGAAGGACACTTGTCAAATGGTGATTGGTTGATGTATGTGCAAGATTTGGGAAGAGTGCCCATGAGAGGGAGAATTTGAATTTGAATTTGTGCAATGAATGCTAAGTTTGACTTTGGAAGGGGACATGTAAGAGACATGTAAGGCCTCATAAATGCTCTGTTTGGTGTACATGTCCACTTGGGGGGAGATTCAAACTTGGAGAATATTCTCCCTTTATGCCAAGTTGAAAATAAAGATTTTGATAAATCAATTAAATGTAATTTCATGTGCAAGTGGCCAAATCTAGAGAATGCAAGTGGGTGAGATTAGTATTTAATCAGGGTTAGATTAAATAGATGATTATTAGGTTAGCTTAATGGTGTTTAGATGATTTTGACTTTTAGGATTTAAATATTTGATTTATTTAAATCAGAAAAGGATGGAAGATGCATTTTTGAGATTTTTAATTAAATAAAGTTTGATTTATTTAATTAAACTATGATGTGAGCTTTTGATTTATTTAAATGATAAGAACCTGATTTACCGAGTGAATGGATGTGATGCATTTGATTTATTTATTGAACGGATGAATATGCATAATGTAAATTTGACATGTCTACATTTTGCCCCTCTTTGAAGCAATGCACTTGTTGTGTTGGTTCAAAGAATAACTTGCCGCAATCAAAATCAAAAAATTTCTGATTTTTCAGATGCCCTAGCAGAAAGAAGTACACTGGTACATTGCCCCCTTGAGAGATCAAGCGAAAAGATTCTATTTGAGGGTCAATCTCGCAAAAAAGAGGTTCAAAATGGGTGGTTATGGATGACGATGCAAATGAGATGATTTTAAGATGCTTAGAATAACAAATCTATATTATCCTAAACAACTTAAATGATGATATGATATGAGATGGATGAGATTGATGATGCGATATGTTGTAATTATCCAATGGATGATTTATGAGATGCTTAGACTAATAGATCTATATTATGATGATGATGCATGTGAGATGATATGTAGAATTCTGATGATTTATGGATGCAAGATGAATGCATAATGGATGCATGATGGATGTATGATGGATGAATTGGTGATGATGATTAACTATTCATGCTGTGATGTTAGTGCAGAAAATGAAGAAATTAGATGATGACAAGAGGATCCAACAAGCCAACATTATGAGAGATGATGATGAGAAATGATGATGAGAACTGATGATGATAGATGGATGATTTTCTTATCAAGGATTGGGATTTTAAAAGGATCACTTACTTTATATTTGATAACACGCCTAAGCACGATGCATCAAGGTATAAAGGACCAGGATGGCGTTGTTCTTAGTGTGATGGAATTTGACTCAACAAATAGATAGGAGTATTCTTGTTCACACCTGACATACGGAAACCTTGCTAGGATGCACTTTAGAAGTTTCAAACATCTCGGACCAAAACACGGACAGGTATAACCAATCAATGCAATAGTCAACAAGGCATCCAAAACATCCTCTATACATATCTAACAAAGAAAGTATTCGCCAAGTTATTTTATAAGAATGTCCAACAAGCACATCAGAAAAAACAATAATGATTGTTGCCCCATTCCTATCTCTCTAAATCCTTCATTCGGATATCATCGAGAGGTCCTTGGACTAAGCGCAATAAGATAAGTCAAAAGAAAAAGATAAAGTACACAAACAAGTTGATGTTCTTCAATACCGCTAACCAAAAGGGAATGCATTTTTAAGGATAATAACTGAAACTTATTGCCAAAAGATAATGCCCATTGTAGGAAGGATACATCCTAGGACATGTTAGTGGATGGCGGAACGTCATTTCGTTTATCTAATGTGTTCTTTCTGATAAATAATGCCCCTTGTAGGAAGGATTCATCCTAGGACATGATGTTATCAGATGATTGATATGGGACTGTTTGGATGATGGACTATCGACACAAAGATTTGACCAACTTGTTTACGTACTGACTTAGACTTGAGACTTGACGCTTTTGAGATTTACTTTTAACCTGCTAGACTTGTTTCTAACTGTTTCGCCAAAGGTTGAGGATGACTATCAGTTTATTATGAATGGTGTTTATTGCGGGTGCAAGTGAGATGAGGTGGATGGATTTTTTCAAATATTTGGATGTTTTTGGAGTTTTGCAATGTTTTGAGGCTGTTTTTTGGTATTTTTTCAAGATTTTCAAATGTTTTGATTTTTCAAAATTTCAAATGTTTTTGGGATTTTTTGAGATTTTGACCGAGAGACTAACCTAAAGACCTATCTTAGGGGCCTCGGGGGCTGATCGACAGATTAGCTTTGCCTACGTTATACATGCATAGACCACGTAGTTCGATTGACGACTTGACTGATTTACAGATGATGATATACATGATGAGATGTCAATTTATTATGACAGACTCCTATAGGACTGACCTAAATGTAGGCATCCATTAAAATATGCAAACACTAAACTTCATATAGGGGTTAGTATTTCACAAATCTATCAAAATACCTCTATGAAATACCTTGCAAATGTTTCAAAAATGCAACAAAAGATGAAAGAAACTAAAATCATTATGAAATCAACCACAAGTTACCTATTCCATAGTGGATTGGTGTCACATGTGCTAGTGACCCTTTCCCAATCCTTGATCAAAGCTCAAGATGATGTAAATGCAATGGAAATGATGAGTAAGATGAGTTCTCAAATTAAGAGAGTAACCTTGCATAAAAGTTGTGGATCCATGAATGAGAATGAAGGCCTTCTTTTATAGATTTTCTTGATGAGATATTGGCCAAGATGGTGAATGTGGGACTAAAGATCCTCCAATGAGAAGAAGACACTTGTCAAGTGGTGATAGGCCAATGGTTGTGCAAGATTTGGGAGGAGTGCCCATGAGAGGGAGAATTTGAATTCAAATTTTGCAATAAATTTTGAGAGGGGGACAAGAAAAACAATAATAAATGCAATGTTGGAGGAGCAAATCAACTTGCCTTTGAATTCAAAGTTGAGGGAATATTCCCCATAAATGCCATGTTGATGGAAAATCTTGGATTTAATAAATCAATAAATTGATTTATATGTGCAAGTGGCTAAATCTAGAGAATGCAAGTGGGTGAGATTAGCATTAGATTAAGATTAATTAGCTAGGATGATGATTAGGATGAGTTTGACCTCTTTGACTTAGATATTTGATTTATTTAAATCAAGAAGGATGGAATATGCATTATGATGGATGTTTGATTTATTTGATTAAAACCGAAGGACTTTAGGAGATTGATAAGTAAACTTGATTTATTTGTCAATGGATGTAAATAAGACCCAGTTGGAATGCATTATGTCAATTCCACTTGTCTACATTTTTCCCCTAGCTAAGCAATGTACTTGTTATGCTGGTTCAAAGAATAAACTCTGTCATGGATCAAAATCAAAATTATGATTTTTGGATGCCCTAAAGGGAAAGAAGTACACTAGTACATTGCCCCCTTGAGAGATTGAGTGAAAAGATTTGATTTGAGGGTCGATCTCGCGATAAAGAGGTTCAAAATGGGTGGTTATGGACGATGATGCAAAGGAGATGATTTTAAGATGCTTAGAATAACAAATCTATATTATCCTAAACAACTTAAATGAAGATATGATGTGATGATGGATGACATGGATGATGTGATATGCTATGATTATGCAATGGATGCTTTATGCAAATGCTTAGACTAATAGATCTATATTATGATGATGATATGCATGTGAGATGATATGCAGAATACTGATGATTTATGGATGCATAATGGATGCATGATGGATGTAATGGTGATCATGATTAACTATTCATGTTGTGATGTTAGTGCGGAAGATGAAGAAATTAGATGATGACAAGAGGATCCAACAAGCCAACATTATGAGAGATGAAGATGAGAAATGACAATGAGAAATGATGATGAGAAATGATGATGAGAAATGATGATGATAGATGGATGATTTGCTTATCAAGGATTGGGATTTTAAAAGGGTCACTTACTTTATGTTTGATAACAGGCCTAAGCACGATGCATCAAGGTATAAAGGACCAGGATGGCGTTGTACTTAGTGTGATGGAATTTGACTCGACAAATAGATAGGAGTATTCTTGTTCACACCTGACATACATAAACCTTGCTAGGATGTACTTTAGAAGTTTTAAACACCTCGACCAAAACATAGAAAGGTATAACCAATTAATGCAATAGTCAACAAGTGTCCAAACATCCTCCATACATATCTAACAAAGCAAGTATTCACTAAGTTATTTTACAAGAACGTCCAACAAGCACAACAAACAAAAGATAATGATCGTTGCCCCATTCCTATCTCTCTAAATCCTTCGTTCGGATATCATCGAGAGGTCCTTGGAATGAGCGCAATAAGATAAATCAAAAGAAAAGATCAAGCACGCAAACAAGCCAATGTTCTTCATATCTCTAGCCAAAGGATTTTTTTTGATAGATAAGAATCTAGGTGATATCCAAAATGATGCCCATTGTCGGAACGATATATCCTAGGACATGTATTGTATAGGATGATGATGGTTTGATAAGTTGATTGATAGGCTATTGATATAAGGTCGACTGACATGTTTGCGACTGATCAAGAGTTTGATTTTGTTTTAACGGTTTGCTGTTTCGATTTAGATTTTATGATTGAAGTTTGCTATTGTTGACTGCTATGATTGTTTCCATTTGCGTTGCCAAAGGATGGAGATGACGATCAGTTTATTATGGATGATTGATTATTACGAGTGAAAGCGAGATGAGATGGATGGATTTTTTCAAATATTTGGATGTTTTTGACGTTTTGAAATGTTTTGAGGCTATTTTTGGTGTTTTTCGAGATTTTCCAAATGTTTTGATTTTTTGATTTTCCAATGTTTTGGGGTTTTACGAGATTTTATGGGTGTTTTTGGATTTTTTGTTTTTTGAATGTTTTTGGATTTTGATGTTTTTTGAATGTTTTTGGATTTTGATGTCTCGGGGGCTGATCAAAGATTAGCCTTGCCTACGTTTAAGCTCAGAAACGACGTAGTTCAGATTCCAATTTTTTTTGATATTTTCTGCTTTTTTTGAGTATTTTTTGGATTTTCGCATGATTTTGACGATTTCGATATGGATGTGTGTGATGATATCAATTCTGTTTGAGATTTTGTTGAAGACCAAGCTAAGGTTGATTGATCGGATCAATGGATTGATGATGATGATAACATTGTTGAGGATGCACAACAATGCAAGGATAGTGTTAAGAAACATAAGGATTGGGAAAGATATCCCCAAAATGATGATGGATTGATGATGATTTGATCAAGACTGATGATGATAATATTGTTGAGGATGCACAACAATGCAAGGATAGTGTTGAGCAACACAAGGATATCTTGAGATGATGATGGGTTGTTTGGATTTGATTGATTAGGATTGTTGAAGCTTGGTTTGGAACAAAAGTTGTTTGAATGATTTGATGTGACGTTGATGTGCAAATTAGATACGATTGATATCGATTGTTTTGATCGATGTTCGATGAAAGATGACGCTTGATAAGGAACATTTTTTCGTCAAAAAAATGCCATGGGCTAGTGATTCAGTTTCTTTCTCAAGTGTTTTGACCAATTTGATTTCACGTTTTCCAATTTTCGGATCGCCACATAAGTTGGAGGATATAGATCAAGATCTATTCTTAAAGCAAGATGTACATATCTGCCCCCAATGTCCAACAATGTATGGAATGCAATGGGATGGATGCTCGGATAGGTGTACGTATGGATGAATATGGATTATCTTTCGATAAGATAAGGTATTTGGATAACGAATGCTCATTTGGATAATGTTTTAAGGCCTAGATAATGCTGCATAGGATAGGATCAATGAAAATGGACCCATGTCAAGATGTTTACCATAAGCAAGCGTAAAGTGTGCCCCAAAATTTCATCAAGATCAAGATAACCTGGATGATAGATGCAGACGGATGAAAATGGATTGGATCAATGGTTTATAGATGGATGGAATGTTGGATTTTATTATGGTTGGGATAAGATGCTTTCACCTGAACTAGCATACGTAGATGCTCAATTCTACATATGATGCTTGTTTGCCAAGTTTTCATCATGGTCTTGCCCAAAGTACCGCCCATGCGGTTTTCACTATAGGACAATTTTTCTCTTTACTGTTTTCAATCCTTTTTCTGATTTTTTGGGATTTTTTGCTTTTTTGATTTTTTTGATTTTTCTAAAAGATTTTAAGCTCATGCTGAACCATAAGGTGTTGATGTAGATGCCCCTATCATAATGTGCCATGATCCCCGCCTCAAGAAGTTGCTTTGCTAAGATAATGCACTTGAATGGAATTTTTGGATTCTTGATCTGCCTTGTCGATACCAGAGTTAACTTTGTCTTTGTGCGCACATCGCAATAGAGTGCCTTCTAAATCCTTATGATGAAGGGTCGTTGCCAATACATGGTCAATGTGAGAAGTGGATACATCATGGAGGCATGGATGGAGTGTGTTTAGGATAAGAGATGGATTGGCTGACAGCTTGGAACCTTTGACTCTCCAAACTTGGGAAGATGAGCAATGATATGGATACTAGTGTATGCGAATTAGGACCAACTCGCTTGATACACTTTGTAATGCCTCTTGAGAAGCCTCGCTTTTTGCTTTTGGAAATCTTGATGGATACTTTTCCCTTTTTTATTTTTCCCATAGTTTCTTTGATTGATGGAGTTTGATAGGGATGATCTTTCTTTGTATTCTTTGGTATCCATTTGTGTTTTATTTTCCATTATGCTTCTCAGTTTCTTTTGATTTGATAACATTCTTCGTACTTTGATTCAATTCTTTATTTTGACATTGGTCCCAATTCGTGGATGGGGTGATGGGTGGATGAAGATTCATGACGTGGCTAGTTGTAGTATTGGCATCGGTTTCATCATAAGGATTCTTCGTGCTCCCTATGTTGACATTTTCTTGAGACGAAGTTGCCCCCAATATTGTGGAAGTAGTACCTTCATGCTTTGATTCTACCTATTCTAAGATGTCTTGTTCAGTAAGCATTCTCTGATAAATGACCACTGTAGATGATGTTATTTCGATTGGATGCTCTGCTGACTCTGAAATATCTTGTTCTATCTAATTTGCTTCCTTAAGTGGATAATGTTTGATATCTTTATTCATGATGTCCTCAATCTAAATTTGGGACATATTTGATCCTGATGTTGACAACTCCATTTGATTGTAGGAGTTAAGAATCTGCTCTTTTTGTGTTACACAATCTTGTTCTAGCTGAAGATCATCTACGTGTCCATCCATAGAAAGCATCTCATGGGTAGATGGAGGAGTAAGTTCTATGTGGATGTGATCATCTTGTGGGGATAGGAGAATATCCATTAGATCATTGTAGTATCTTGGAGATACAAATTTTTGATCTTGATTTATTTTGGGATTGCTTTCGATATGCTTTGGATCAAGCTCTTGACATGGGTCGGTTTCAAAGGATGGATCACTTAAAAATGGTGCTTGGATATCTTCATTAGACATGGTAAGTGGTTCAACATCCTCAAGTGTCGAGTTTAGGGTTCCTTTAGTATTTGTAGCCATGAGGTCGAAGGATGTCAATATGTCTTGGGAAGGACCATTGCTAGACTTTGGTGAAGGATTTTGATTATGTTTTGGAATAAATTCTTGAGATATATCCTCTAACTCATTAGGTGATGTAGAGACATTTTTGACATAATCATTGGTTGATGCCTCATTAGATGAGATGAAAACATCTTTATTGACGGATATATCTTGATCATTGTTTTCAACAATTGTGGTGGAGAGATTGATAATGCTATCATTGTCCCCAATAGCAATTATCTTTTGATCAATCAGGTCTTGGATGAGATTTTTTAGTCGAATACAACTTAATGTTGTGTGTCCCTTTGTTTTGTGATAATCACAATGGTGCTCCTCATTATACCCTGGTGGTTTAACTAAGGGTCCTTGATAGTTCCCATAGATGGGGAGCTTGATGAGATTTTCTTGTACCAATTGTTGCAAGACTGATTCGATTGGTCTCCCAAGTGGTGTGTATTGTCACTTGTTTCTTTGCGAGATTTGCACTTTAAGTTGACCTTGTGGTGATTGATCTTCAAGATGGGGTGATTGATTTTTGAGACATGCTGATTGATCTTCGAGACGTGGGGTTTGGATTTTTTGATGTGGTCGATCTTGACATCTAGCTTCTTGACATTGGAGATATTGTTCTTGATGTTGCAATGGACACAACTCAATGTTTTGATGACATGGTTCAACCAATGGAAGAGTGTATTGACTTTGGAGTGAAGATATCTCTTGGCTCAATAATTCAATTATTTTGGCATGTGAAGCAAGTTGCTCTAGTGAAATCTGATCTTGATTTTGAATTTGACTCCCTTGATTTGGATTTTGTTGAAGAAGATTTGGAATGTGCCTTTGTGTTTGATTTTGGAGAATTTTTTGATTTGGGATGACACTCAGATTTGGCATGATAGGCTGAAATTGACCATCATTCATGTTTGGAGTATTCTTATGATTTGCAAATGTATCCCTCCCAAATTTTGTCGGATTCATGTTTTGAAAACTCATATTTGGTACATTCTCATTTGGCATGTAGGGATTTGATGAGATGACATTGTTTGTTTCAAGGTTCATGCATTGATTGTTCGGTTGAAAAACTTGTAGGTTTGGACTTGGATTTACCATCGGGAAATGTGTTCCAATCTTTGATTTGGGCATACTCACACTTGTTGTTCTATTGACATTTGTAGAAGGTAATGATCCAATGTACGGTTTGTATAGATGTGAGTGTTGATAATCAATTGGTTTTGTAAGACTTTGAAGATTCAATTGATTTGGATTACTCAAGATGTATGGATCAAGTTTGTATTCCATGTTCTCCTTGTATTTTGACCTTGTTGCAAAAGTAACCTCTAAGGTTCTTAGGACCAAAGACAAAATGAAGGATGAAAGGTGGAATGATATGAGTGTCGAATGTTTAGAAACTTTGGATCAATGCTAGACTTAGGGATTTTGATTTTGATTGTTTGATGTGGATGATGAACTTGTAAACCCTAAGATGTTGGATGTGATCTTAGGATGAATTTGTTCAAAGGATGGTTTATTTAATTAAATGTATGAGAAAGGATGCATCCCCACACACCTAATTTAAACAAATGACTTTGATTTGATTTAAGGATGATTTACCCAAGTCTAGGATGATGTTTTCAAAGCTCCAAAGTTGTTTATGGGATGGATTTTGATAAGTGTTTGAGATGAATGAAGTGTTTTATTTTGATCCTAAGAGACTTAGAGAGACTTTGTTTACTAGGCCAAGGTATTGAAGAACACACTTTTCACTAAGAGTAATTTCAAACTCAAAAGACCAATGTTTTGCATGAAAATCATATGACCAAAAGATATCAAACACATGTGTGGGGTCCAATTTGTTATCTTTGTTTAGTGGATTCCTTTTATCAAAAACAAACTCTTGATTATGTTTCAAACTAAAGATGTCCTATGTCAAAATTCCTTTTCTTCCCACAAAGTGTTGTGTGGGAGTTCCAAGAAATTGAGGCAAAGGGATTTCCTAGGTTAACCCTAGTTAGAGCAAATGATGATATAAATTCAAGTGCTAAGAAACCTCTAAGGACATAATCCCAAGGGCAAGCAACAACACTTAAATTTGTCAAAATGTATTTGCTCTATCAAAAGGGGTTTGAAATTTGCATGATCATGTTTAAGTGTTTGTTTTCCAATGTTTACGAACAAGCATGTGTTTTTGTAACCCAAAAGCATGTACAATCCTATGGATGTGATAGACAATGTTTGTTGAGTCCCCACTTGGACAAGTCCAACTACGCCTACTTTTAGCGGATGGTTAGATGCTTGACCCCATTGGATCCCCTCCACGACACTCACTTATATGGGGCAACCAAGCACCAACACCCATGAAACTCCCATGGCATGCTTTCCATCTTTACTAAAAGCCATAAAATTGTGGGGCGGCTTCAGAACGACCGTTCTTGCACCAACAAACAGATAGGATTTTGGCCTTTTCTAAACAAGGGTTTTAATAAGGACTTTCCATTTTTAGGAGTTGACCCAACGTGGCAAGAGTCTCCTTTTGGATCCATCTTGTCGGAGTCAATTGTGTGATATTGGCGTTTCTTCCAATATCCACATTTATATCTCAGCTGGAAATACTCTTGGCTTTAGAGTGTTACCGGTTGAGTCGTTCCCTTGGGTGAGTACTTTTTCCCCAAGGCAGGCCCTCTAGGATAAACAAAAGCAAGCAAAGACACAATCCATAACTCGATCAATATTTGATTGCACAAAGAAAGAGAATATACACGAAAATGCCCCTACTCACACTCGCACAAGATATTGTTCAATTTTAAGCCTAAATCGAAGTGTGGAGGTGATCACTTTATCTTATGCCAAAATCACCAAAAAGGCCTTTTGATTCTCAAGATCGCTTGGAAGCGCGAGAGAAGCGCATACGTCCTTTTCAATGACTTTAGTTTAAGTAAGTAACCACAAAACAAAGCAAACACTCATTCATTTTATCCTTCCAAAGCAATTGTGAGTTCGTTTTAAGCACCAAGATGAAGTGTGAGTTTTGATTGTTCAATTCTTAACCTCAAACAAAATCTAGTGAGTTTGTGATCCTAAAGTTCGTTTTAGTTTTTACAAAAAAAAGAAGTGTTCTTTTTAAACCCAAATGACAATTAGTGTCCTAAAAATGAAAAGATAAACAATTTCTTGAAGAAGCATTGAACAAACACTTAAAGCATTTAAAAACACTTTGAGTTTAAAAAAAAAAAATCCTCCTTTCATTTTCTTTTGCTACCCTTCTCCTTGCTTTCCTTCGTTTGTACCTTGTTCACTTTTGTTTGCCTTCATTTTCTTTTGTACCTTTTCCTTTTGCTTTTCCTATAAGACAAAAACAAACAATAAAAAAGAAGACAAATCAGATGAGGATCAAGTTTATTTGATTCATTTATTTTAAACATTAACTTCTAAAAATAAAATTAATAACGATTTTGGATATTTAGATCCAAAGAAATAAAATGAATTTTGAGTGTTTCTCTTGCACCCTAGATCACACGAAGTGCAAGGGGAGAGGATACACACTCAAAATGTACCAAAGGAAAAATCACACAATTTAGACACTTGTTCGTTTTAGCCTCAAAGCAACGATGAATTCATTTTAAAACACCAAGATGAAGTGTGAGAGTTGTTTTTGTTCAATTTTTAGAACCCAAATTGAAGCTAGTAAGTGTCTAATGTCATTTTTAAACCTTTGCAACGAAAAATTGAAGTGTTCATTTTAAGAGACCAAAAAGAGATGAGTTGATTTAAAACAAAAAATTAAAGCATGAAATGGAGCATTTAAAAATGCTATGTGAATTTCAAGCTCCAATGCACAATTTTTCTTCAACTCCAATCTCGCTCGTTTCCAACACTTGATTCAAATGTCAACCTTAACCTTTTTCCTACAAACATTACAAATAAGATTTATGCATGTATTGTAAAAAGTATACACAAGACATATCAATCTTAATATTCTAGTATCTTAACAAAAGTAACACATTTATTGGTGCTCTAAAAAAAATTTGAATTTGTATTCAAAAATTCTAATGCCAGTGTTAAAGAATGCAGCAACATCATTAAATTCTTATATGCATTAACAAGATCCATGCGCTAACAAACTGTATGTGTTAACTAGCCTGTTTTTGTTAACAAACTGTCTGTGTTAACACACTGTCTACGTTAACCAATTTTCTATGATAACAAACTATCTGCTTTAACAAAAATATATGTGTTAACAAATATTCTGTGTTAACGAATATCCTATGTTAATGCAACATTGTATGTGTTAACAAAAACTGGTGTGTTAATGAGACTGTGCTAACAAACTGTGTGTTAACGAGATTGTGTGTTAACGAGACTGCATGTTAACGGGACTGTGTTAACAAACTGTATGTTAACAAGACTGTGTTAACAAACAGTGTGTTAACGAAACTACATGTTAATAGGACTGTGTTAATGAACGTATATGTGTTAACAAAACAAACTGTTGTGCTAACAAACTGCCCTCCTTCTAGCGCCAATTGTAGGACCCTAAATCTGCATTGGATCAAAAACAAAAACCCTTAGTATTGTTAGTAAACCAAAGCAAACAAAAGATCCCCTATAAGATTCATCTAATCACAAGAATGATGTCAAAGAAACAAGCAAAACATAGAAAGGCATCATTCTAATGATCAAACTAGCATCTTATAGTGGATTGGTGTCACATGTGCTAGTGACCCTTTCCCAATCCTTGATTGATAAGCTAATGATAATGATAGACAAGATCATTTCTCAAACCAAGAGAGTAACTTTGCATAAAGATTGTGGAGGATTTTCTCAATGTTGAAGCCTCTATTTAAGGATTTTCAAAATGCTAAGTGTTGAAGAGGGACCAATGTGGGACTAAGATTGGACCAATGAAAGGACACTTGTCAAATGGTGATTGGTTGATGTATGTGCAAGATTTGGGAAGAGTGCCCATGAGAGGGAGAATTTGAATTTGAATCTGTGCAATGAATGCTGAGTTTGACTTTGGAAGGGGACATGTAAGGGACATGTAAGGCCTCATAAATGCTCTGTTTAGTGTACATGTCTACTTGGGGGGAGATTCAAACTTGGAGAATATTCTTCCTTTATGCCAAGTTGAAAATAAAGATTTTGACAAATCAATTAAATGTAATTTCATGTGCAAGTGGCCAAATCTAGAGAATGCAAGTGGGTGAGATTAGTATTTAATCAGGGTTAGATTAAATAGATGATGATTAGGTTAGCTTAATGGTGTTTAGATGATTTTGACTTTTAGGATTTAAATATTTGATTTATTTAAATCAGAAAAGGATGGAAGATGCATTTTTGAGATTTTTAATTAAATAAAGTTTGATTTATTTAATTAAACTATGATGTGAGATTTTGATTTATTTAAATGATAAGAACCCGATTTACCAGGTGAATGGATGTGATGCATTTGATTTATTTATTGAGTGGATGAATATGCATAATGCAAATTTGACATGTCTACACCCCCATTCGTGACTCCTTCTATAGCCTCAGCATCATCATCCAAACCTACACAGTTAGGGATGCAGGATTTGCAAGTTGTAAAGAAGATAAACTCTACATGGGTAAAGAACATGCATTGGTAACTTCTACAATTCATTTTGGTTATGATATATGGTTTTTAGATTGAGGAGCATCTCACCACATGGGTTTTACTCCCTATCCTTTTTTGGGTTTCCATCCTACTGATACTTCCAATATTTTGTTGGAAGATAGTAAACTTTTGGATGTTACAAGGGTAGGAAATGCTGAGATTGGTGATGGTTGTTTCAGAGATGTACTGTGTATTCCTTGTTTGTACACAAATATACTATCTGTCTATTAGATTAGTCATGGTGAGGTACCTAAGACTGTAGAGTTCACTATAGATTCTATTTTCATCAGAAAGGTTGATACTGGAAAAGTCATTGTTGCTACTGAAGCTAATCATGAGTCTCATCTCTATGCTTTTTCTTTTTTTGTTGATGATGATGATTATGAACCTTGCACCTCTCTTGTTAGAGTTGATAGCAATTCCTTAGGAGAGATTGGTCATTTGAACTTTGGAGTTCTTCAAGCCTATGTTGATTCATCTCTTGTTGTTTTAGAGGTTGGTTCTTCAACACAACATGATGTTTTTTATCCTTTAGATCTTGCTTTGTGGGATAGCCACTTGATAGGTCTTGCAAAGTTATTTTGTGAATCTCACATTTCTAATTTGGATGATGCTTTTTAGGGTATACCCTTCTTTTTTATGATAGTATTTGCACTGTTGTCACAACATCTATATCTTTGGAGATTGTTGCTTCATATTTTCCACATGGTCTTGTTGATTCACCTTCTTTAGTTGAGGTTGCACTTGATCATGATGTGGCGTTTGGTTACATGGAGGCACTTGGATAATTTTTAGAGACATCCTTCATGTTGATTCATCCTCTCCCTTTTCTTGTTTCAGACTTGTATTTTCTCTTGTATCAGTGGTTGTTTGTCCCTAAAGGGAGGCATGTTATTTGCAAACATAGGACATTCTCTAGACTTTCAAGATCAACACAAGAGTTTCTACATCATGGGGGGATCTTCAACATTTTCTATGGGGGGAGCAGGTACATAGTCTCTCTCCTTTTGTATCTCATTGAGATTAGTGAAAAGAGTTATCCTTAGGGGTCTTGTAAAGTCCTCCCACTTTTCAAGCTTTCACTTTTTCTTTTTCTTTTTCTCTCTTTTGGAGAGGAGTTTTCTCCCACAAGGTTTTTCTCTTTTTCTCTGTTTGTGAGAGATTGCATTGCATAATAGTTGTAAATGCGTACCTAACATGGTTGTGTATCCAAGACCCATCTTTCATTTCATTTTTCATAATAATTCTCCCTAAGTGTCCACTTAAGGGGGATGTTATTGTAGTATTAAGTTTATCTCAGGGTGAATAATTCGGGTGGTTTTTTCCATATCGGGTAGTTTTACACTCGTTGCTTTTTTCATGCCTTTAAAAGGTTGTACATTATGTATTTTACTATTTTCATTCACTTTTGGTGAAATATCATATTTCTTCTCTCTGTTCGTGAAAGTTTTTTTGTTATAGATGGTGATCTTGTGCTTGGTGGTTTACACCAACATTTTGACTCAATTACACCTAAAAGTTTTCATTAATTTTACACTTAGAAAAGAAATTGAAAATCTTGAGAAGAAAAATATTTTATTTCCACCATGAAATTGTGTAATTTAAAAATTTAATGAATATTGTACATTGTGTTTGAGAAGTATGCATACAATTAAGATGGTTCACATCATCTTATTTTGAAAATTCATTTCTTAATGTCACCACTAGTCATGTAAATTAGAAGAATAGTTATAGTCATATATAAAAAATGAAGGAATATAAATTAAACATTGCACATTGGATAAAATAAAAGCTTTCACCTATCACAAAATAAATTTAAATAATATTTAATTCACTTAATTATACATAATATGGATGAATATAATAGTTAATGTAATCTCAAAGGATTTTGTAAAAAAAAATCATATTCAAACTAATGTTGCATTAAAGATGGAAAATGTAATTACTAGAAACCAAATATAACTATAGGAATAAACCTAAAATACACTCTATAAAATATAAGGATCACATGCTTAGATATAATGTGTCTCAACATGACCATTGATATTGAAGGTTTGAAGCCATCCCAATCTCTAAAATATAAATTATATAAACCTCAATATGAACCTACAAATATTATTTTTTGCAAGTGATTCACTCTTTTCTTGGTTCCCTCTCATATCAAATGTTATATTTATGGTGGACCTCATTCTGTTATAACCTACCCCAACAAAAAAATAATAATTTCTAGATTTTTTTTTAAACTCTACAAGCACAAGTGTGGTGTGATATTATATTAATTTACAACAAGCACAATAATACCTAGACACTATATAATTTGAATTGATTAAAATTCTTGTTAAAATTATATAATGATTAGAGACATATTAACATAGGAGAGGATGTTGAAGTAAGGGAAAAAAATAATCAAAACAAGAGTAACAAGAAAAGGAAGAAGACATTTTCCAACTCACTCTTAAAGAAAAGTTGAAGGTAATTTAGTCAAAACTAGCTATGATAGAAAACAAAGGTATATACACAAGCTATGACAAAGAAAGAGAGGATGATAACAACCAAATTTCAATAGTAAGAGTTAGAAATTGCTACCATATAGAATGAAAAGATTAACAGGTAGATAAATCGCTATGAAAAACAATAGAGATATACCTTAGCATCTATAGATGGATATAAATAGCCTATTTATAGAAAGTGAAAGGCCCTATTCGGCTATGTTCAGGATCATCATGGAAAAAACAAGCCCTTAAGTGGCAAAAAATTTAGAAAAATCAGAGTTAGGAAACTTGACATAAAAATTTGAATAAGTTATCTATATTATTTAAAAAATATGTAAGAATAGAAATTGTAGAAAATTGAATGTAGTTTCTAAAATACTAAGTTTATTTTTTTAAACAAAATCTATTTGGTGAAAATTTGAAATTTCAATGTAGTAGTACTTAAATTTTAGGGAAAACTAAGTAGGTGTTTGTCTGACCACCCTAACCACAATAAAATGATAATAATTTTTTATAATATTTCAGATATAAGTAGAGGACTCATGTCCGAATGTGCTGCATAAATTTTTGTAATTTTTTTCCAAGTAAATAATTAATTATTATTTTTTTAATAAAAATTTTAAAAAATATAAAAACTTGTACGTCTAACCACCTTAACTTGGTCAAAACTTCATGAAATTCAATTTTTTTTTTAATCCTATAGTATATGAAGCATAGAATGTGACACATGTTTCGGATTCAAAAAATGTGATACCGTTTGAAATCTATAGATATTTTTTCAATCAGCCTATCAATCAAGACTTTAGTCATAATTCAAATAGAAAATGAATAATAATTATTTATTAAATTCAAAATAAAACATAATTTATATTGGTGGAAAGCTGAGAATCTCCTTTAAAAACCCTTTTCATTTCATTAATTTTTGGTAAAAAAAAGGTCATCAGCCACATACCCTACAAATGCCCATCATATCGCCACTTTTTGGCCCATCATGATCCTGCACATACCCATTCTATAATAATTCGTTGAAGATGAAAAAGAGGAAGAAATAACTAAAGATAAAGAATCTACATAAAAAATCTTGTAAAAGAATAAGTAGATATAAGTACATAAATATATCTAATATGGTTATGCAAAAATTATATTCAATAAAAAGATATGTTGATGATTGATAAGGAATTTTTACCTTAGCCATAACTCAAATATTGTCACCTAATATAATCTAGAGGTTAGTTTCTAGGGTTGTTTACACAATAGTTGAAAAAGGGGACTCTTGGATTAACAAATTCTATGGATGAGAAGGATGGTGTAGATTTAGATAATTAGGAAGAATATTTGAAAAATATTTCACAAGGTACTAATCCCCACATGGCGGTCCTTTTTGAGAAAAAGGATAGAGGAAGAATCTTGGGTTACAATGTTTCTCATATATTGGTGGTGGTCATTAGTCTAAAATAACTATGTGATGTTAACTTGGGATATGAAAAACATCTTTAAAAAGACCATGCTTCAAGTGGGACCTCTTTCCAAGATGTGGGTATGTGCAGGATCATCATGGAAAAAATAGGCCCTTAAGTGGCAAAAAATTTAGGAAAAATCAGAGTTAGAAAACTTGACGTAAAAATTTGAATATGTTATCTATATTATTTAAAAAATATGTAAGAATAAAATCTATAGAAAATTGAAAGTTTCTAAACTACTAGGTTTGTTTCTAAACTACTAGGTTTGTTTAAAAAAATCTATTTAGTGAAAATTTGAAATTTCAATGCAGTGGTACTTAAATTTCAGTGGAAAAAATAAGAAGTAGGTGTATGTCTGACCACCCTAACCACAATAGAATGATAATATTTTTTAATAATATTTTAGATATAAGTGGAGGACTCATTCCCCAATGTGATGCATATTTTTTGTAATTTTTTTCCAAGTAAATAATTAATTATGAATTTTTTATTACAACATTTTAAAAAATATAAAAAATTATATGTCTAACCACCTTAACTTGGTCAAAACTACATGAAATTCATTTTTTATTTTTTTAATCCTATAGTATGTGAATCATAGAATGTGATGCATGTTTTGGATTCAAAAAATGTGATACCATTTGAAATATATATATGCTTTTCAATCAGCCTATCAATCAGGACTTTAGTCGTAATTTGAATAGAAAATGAATAATAATTACTTATTAAATTCAAATTAAAGCATAATTTATATTGGTGTAAATCTAAGAATCTCCTTTAAAAACCCTTTTCATTGCATAAATTTTGGGTAAAAAATTAGTCGTCAGCCACATACCCATCATATTGCCACTTTTTGGCCCATCATGATCCCGCACATACCCATGTCCTTATTTTTCTTTTGTTGTGTGTCTAGGAGGCTATAAAACCAAAGAAAAAATTTCATCACCTTTGATTTAAGTGGGTTTTTATCCTTTCTTTAGAGATTTCTATATTAAAATTATTTCTATTATTGTGGATAATAATGTTTCGAAAAATGATATGGATCTAGTCATCTAGTTCATGGGTCCTAGACTTATCATGGACTTGGTTGGGTATTGGGATCATAAGAAATGGAGGACTAAGGTTGATTTGGATGTTTCTATTATTCCTAAATGTTTTTTCTCCTTTTATTTTTCTAGTAACGAGGATATTAAAATTTCTTAGGTGAAGGGCCTATTGGCAAAACAAGGACAAACAACTAAGAGGGGGGGTGAATCAGTTGTCATAGAATATTTAAAAAATTTCAAACTTAACTTAATCTCAAATCTGATGAATGAACAATAAACCATGAAAAAACAACACATCAGAAGCACAGAGAACACCGAGATTTTTACGTGGAAACCCTGTTAGGGGAAAAACCATGGTGGATGTTAGTCCACAATATTATACCTTGTTAAAAGATAATGAGAAATAATGGGAATGCACATGCATTCAGGAACACTGCCTATAGCTCACTGCTCAATTACAAGAGGGATTACTACCCAAAAATACACAACAATATGGATTAGATCCATAGACTATGAACTAAGAAAATAGCTCCTACACACGCTTGATTACAGTTCCAATTAAGCACAAAAAACCTTCATCACACTTCGCTCAAACTTCTTCTTACTCTGCTCTGCAATTGAATTAGAACACTATTCACACATCTACACTTTCTATAGCATAAATTTTCTCTTATGTACACACTAACTTTGCTCAAAAAATCACTCTTATATATCTGCAACATGAAATTACATCAACAACTTAGTCGGCCAGAAATATAAAACATATTTCAATGTCGACCCAAATTTACAAATAAATTTTCAATGTGGATCAAACACCGTCGGCCAAAACCATGATGCGACCCAAAACAATATCCTTGAGCATGCCAAACATTCAAAATTAAATCTCCAAGGATCCACAACATGCTACAACCACCATGTTGGCCAAGAACACAAAAATTGAACATACCGAGAAAAATCTCCAACCGTGAGCACACTGATCAACGTAGACATACAAAAAGAATAGAGAATGATCTAGAAGCATCCATGAGCAACAAGAACTAATAGAGAAATATCCGCAGCAACATAAATTATCAGAAACACATAAAATTCAATCAGGAACACTGACAGAGACCACAAAAATACTGTAAGAACACAACTGTTCATAGCACAATCAGATCTTCACACAAACCTCTGAAACTTTTGGTAGATGAACTAGATACTCTCAGTAGAAAACCATTTAATCCACAACAACTTATCTTCAACGTACAAAACAAGACACCTTCATGACCTTCACCGTTCCATTGGCAACCTAGAATTCTCTCTTTTAATAATTTTCTCAATATCCTCAACATATACAACCTTCAATACATCAAATGCTAAAAAAACATATCAGCAACACAATCAAAACATGCAACAATCTCCCCCTTTGGCATTGATGGCAAGACATGATGTGAAAAACACCATCAACTGAATTCTCAATCAACACTTACTCCTCCTTAGATTCTAACTCTTCTTCCTTGACCTCTTCTGCATGATCATCTCCCCACATGACTCTTCATTCCAAGTAAGAAATAATTTTTGACATTACTCTTCTCCCCCTTTGACATCAATGGAAAAGATAAGCATTATCTTTCCACATACAAGCTCTGAACCACATATCTGCACATCTAACTACTCCCCTTGAGTAGCAACCATAGAAACATCAATCCGGATTAGGAAATATCTATGAAGCACACAAATTAATGTAAGAAAATGCATCTTTATTTTATATCAGAAGGGGTAATCACCCCTAACATTCCTCTGAGATACTCAAAAGTATCCTTCGGCAACACCTTAGTCAAAATGTCTGCAATCTATTTTTTGGTAGGCACATACTCTAGTTTGACTTCTTTCTCACTTTTTCCCTCAAGAAGTGAAACTTGATTGATATATGCTTGGTCTTAGAGTGTAACACTATTTTCTTTTATATGTTTATTGCACTTGAGTTATCAGAGTATATGGCAATAGGTTCATCATATACTACTCTAATATATTTCAACATCTGTTTCATCCACATCACTTGAGTATAGGTGTTTGCGGCAGCAATATACTCTGCCTCAATAGTAGATAGAGAAATGGAATTCTGCTTTTTACTCAACCAAGGCACCAGCTTCTTCCATACAAAGAAGGCACCAACACTAGTACTCTTCCTCTCATCTACATCTCCTTCCCAATCCACATCAGTACATGCATTCAAAGTAAGATCAACATCATTAGGATACCAAAGTCCAAAATCAACTGTTCCTTTCAGATATCTAAATATTCTCTTTACATTAGTCACATGAGACTCTTTTGGATCAGCCTAAAATCTAGCAACCGTACATACACCATTCATAATGTATGGTCTTTTCTAAGTTAAGTAGATCAATCCACCAACTATTGACCTGTATCTTGTTTGATTTTCCTTAGGAGAATCATCATTCTGTGTTAATTTGCATTTGGTTACCATGTGGGTACCAACAGGTTTTGATTCTTCCATACCAAACTTCTTCAGCAACTCTCTCACATATTTGGACTGAGATATGGAGATCCCCTTGTCTAACTGAGTAACTTGCGATCCCAAAAAGAACTTCATCTCTCCAATCATACTCATCTCAAATTCATTCTTCATTTCATCAGCAAACTTCATACATAGATTATCATCTCCTCCAAAAATAATGTCATCAATAAAGACCTCAATAATTAACTCTTTGTCATGATCCAATTTGAAATACAAGTTGTTGTCAGCAGTACCTTTATTGAATCCAAGCTTTAATAAGTATTTATCTAGTCTAGTATACTAGGTTCTGGGGGCTTGCTTGAGTTCATATAGAGCTTTCTTCAATTGGAAAACCATGTTTTCCTTATCAATCAGTTGAAATCCATTTGGCTATTCAATGTATATTTCTTCTTCTAGCTCACCATTCAAAAAAGTTGACCTCACATCCATTTGATATACTTTATAGTTCTTATATGTAGCAGAAGCAAGAAATAACCTTACAGCTTCAATTCTGGCAACAGGAGAAAATGTTTCTACAAAATCAATACCTTCCATTTGTGAATACCCTTTACATACCAGTCTTTCTTTATTCTAGACCACTTCACCTTCTTCATTCAACTTATTTTGAAAGACCTATTTAGTACCAATCACATTTTTATCTTTAGGTCTAGGAACGAGTACCCATGTATTATTATTTTTAATTTGCATTAATTCTTCCATCATAGCTTCCATCCAATTTTCATCATTGCAAGCTTCATTGGCATCTTTAGGTTCAATCTTGGATATCAGGTAAATACTCTTCTGCAATCTTTCTTCTAGTTTGCACACCTTTATTTTTTTCTCCTATAATTTGATTTTCAGAATGATTTAGCTTTACATACCTTAGAGTTTTAGGCTCTCTCAAACTTTTGATTCTTTTGTGCTTTCTTCTGCACTTGCACTTGTCTCTGCTTCCTAACTACCTTAATTTACAAGAACAAATGGAACATATGGTATAATTTGAAGTTGATTTTGTGTTTGAACATTCTTCCCTTTGTTTGTATTGTCTTCATCTAAATCATATCCAAAATATCTGGATGATTTAGCAGAATCCTCATCAACTCTGACATTTGCACTCTCAACCATTTTTCTCAGTCTTCTGTTATAGCACCGATAGGCCTTGCTTCTAGTAGAGTAACCTAGAAAGATTCCTTCCTCAATTCTTGCATAAAACTTTCCTATATCATCATCTCTCTTGATATAACAATTGCTTCCAAAGATCTTGAAATATTTAACAATAGGCTTATAACCAAACCATAGCTCGAAAGGAGTCTTACCAGAATTACCATTTACATTTATCCGGTTTAATGTGTACACAACAGTGCTTACAACTTCACTCCAATAGATGTGAGGCACATTTCCTTCAATCATAATTGTTCTAGCAACATCCAGAATTGTTATGTTCTTCCTCTCTACAACACCATTCTGTTGAGGGGTTCAAGGAGTAGATAACTGTCTTCTGATTCCATGCTCTTCAAAGAAAGAATTCAAATCCATGGAGGTGAACTCACCACCTCTGTTTTACCTTAAGCATTTGATTTTCATACCTTTCTCATTCTCTACCATGGCTTTGAAACTTTTGAACTTTTCTAATGCTTCACATTTTTCTCTTAAGAAAGCAACCCATATCATTATAGAGTAATCATCAATAAGCAGCATAAAGTACCTTCCACCATGGATACTTCTGAATCTAGAAGGACCACATAGATCAGTATGCACAAGCTCCAGTAATCCATTTGAATGATGTTGTTTGCTCCGAAAAGAAACTCTAGTCTATTTTCCCATTTGACACTCCTTGCAAATTGTTCTAGTAGGCTTCACTAGCTTAGGTAGATCTCTTACTGCTTGAGTGGAACTTATTTTGACAATGTTATCAAAATTCACATGAAACAACCTTCTATGCCACAACTAGCTTTCATCTACTTGAGCAATTAAACAAATTTCACTAGCAGCATCCAGGTGAAAAATATTACGTTTTGTCTATTGACCTGAAGTGATTACATTTCAAGAGCTTCCAAATATCCTACATCTTCCATCTTTGAACTGAAGATCATAACCCTTGTCCACCATCTATCCAACACTCAATAGGTTGTGCTTCAAGCCTTCAACATAAAGAACATCATCAATGTTATGCTTACCACAAAGAAAAATAGATCCTTTGCCATGAATCACACAAACATTGTTATCTCCAAATCTTGCAGCCCCACCATCATACTTCTCTAGAATTACAAATTTTCTTTTGTCACCAGTAATATGATGTGAGCATCCGTTGTCAATGACCCACTCATCCTTTTCTTCAATTCGGGCTGCAAGAGCTTTCTAAACTTTAGCAAATTCAGTAGCCACAAGACTATTTTCCTTGATAGCAATGAAAACCCAATCATCTTCATTTCCATTATCTCTATCTGACTCATCATTAGTCACTCCTTCTTCAGCAAAGTAACATTTCTTTTGGAATATAGATTTTTAAGGATTAGATCTAGGGACGCTTTTAGGACACCTTGATGTAAAATGACCTATTTTATTGCAAGAAAAACATTTGATAGACAAATTTCCTTTATACTTACCTTGTCCTCTACCTTCTTTCTTCACAATCAGTGCTTCCAATTCTTCTACTTCTCTTTCTTCATCTTCAAGTTGTTTCATTTCTTCCTCATACTTGAATGTCTTTCTAGAATTCTCTCCCAAATCATATCTTTGCTTGCTTCTTCTAGATATAGTAGCCTTGAATGCAGTTTCAGTCTTAGGAATAGAATCACCAAATCCGCTCAACTCAAAGGAAACAAGTTTACCAATCAGTGTATCCCTTGTCACATTAGTCAAGGATCTGGTTTCTTCAATAACATGAGCCTTTGCTTTGTAGGAGGGAGGAAATGATCTAGGCACCTTAGCCACAATGTCTTCCTCATCCAGGATACCACCAGCACATCTAATACCCATCACTAGTTCATTTACTCTATGCATAAAAGAAGAAATATTTTCATCTTCACCCATCTTCAAATTTTCATACTTGCCTTTCAAAATCTGTAGCTTAGCCATCTTCACATGTGCATCTCCTCCATACAAAGTCTCCAGCTTCATCCACATCTCATGAGCTGTCTTCAGACCTAAAAAATTTGTCATTTCTAAATCTGTTAGACCACTCAACAAAGCTTCCATAGCCCAAACATTATTCTCATCCTCTTTAATCTCATCAATAGTGGAAGGACCACTCCAAGGAATAACATATATGTTCTTTGTAATTTTTGAGAAGGGTTCACCAATACACTTCAAATGACACTCCATCCTAGCTTTCCACAATGAGTAGTTTGTTCCATCAAATCTAGAACTATCCTTCTTGTATGATGCCATATCAAATCACCTCAAGCCTTTAAACTTCTTCAGAGGAACCTGCTCTAATACTAATTGTTGGAAAAACAAGGACAAACAACTAAGAGGGGGGGTGAATCAGTTGTCACAGAATATTTAAATTTTTTCAAACTTTACTTAACTTAATCTCAGATCTGATGAATGAACAATAAACCATGAACAAACAACACATCAGAAGTATAGAGAACACCAATATTTTTATGTGGAAACCCTGTTAGGGTAAAAACCATGGTGGATGTTAGTCCACAATATTACACCCTGTTAAAAGTATAATGAGAAATAATGGGAATGCACATGCATTCAGGCACGCTGCCTAGACCTCACTACTCAATTACAAGCGGGCTCACTACCCAAAAATACACAACAATATGGATTAGATCCACAAAGTATGAACTGAGAAAATAGCTCCTACACAAGCCATAAAAAACCTTCTTCTTACTCCTCTCAAACTTCTTCTTACTCTGCTATGTAATCGAATGATTAGAACACTATTCACACATCTACACTTTCTTCGGCCTACATTCGCTCTTATGTACACACTAAATTTTCTCAAACAATTGCTGTTATATATCCGAAACATGAAATTACATCAACAACTTAGTCGGCTAGAAATATAAAACATATTTTAAATGTCGGCCCAAATTTACAAATAAATTTTCAATGTGGATCAAACACCGTCGGCCAAAACCATGATGCGACCCAAAACAATATCCTCAAGCACACCAAACATTCAAAATTAAATCTCCAAGGATCCACAACATGCAGGTATGTGCAAGATCATCATGGAAAAAATAGGCCCTTAAGTGGCAAAATAACCAGAAAAATCAGAGTTAGGCAACTTGATGTAAAAATTTGAATAAGTTATCTATATGATTTCAAAAATATGTAACAATATAATTTTTAGCAAATTGAATGTAGTTTCTAAACTACTAGGTTTTTTTTTTTTTAAATCCATTTGGTGAAAATTTGAAATTTCAATGAGTAGTACTTAAATTTCAGGGAAAAAATAAGAAATAGGTGTCACCTAACCACAAAAAATGATAATTTTTTTAATAATATTTTAGATATAAGTAGAGGACTCATGTCCCAATGTGATGCATATTTTTTTATAATTTTTTCCCAAGTAAATAATTAATTATTATTATTTTATTAGAACTTTTAAAAAATATAAAAAATCGTATGTCTGACCACCTTAACTTGGTCAAAACTTTATGAAATTCAAATTTTGTTTTTTTAATCCTATAGTATGTGAATCATAGAATGTGACGCATGTTTTGGATTCAAAAAATGTGATACCATTTGAAAGCTATAGATGTTTTTCAACAGTCTATCAATCAAGACTTTAGTCATAATTTGAGTAGAAAATGAATAATAATTACTTATTAAATTCAAAGTAAAGCATAATTTATATTGGTGGAAAGCTAAGAATCTCCTTTAAAAACCCTTTTGATTTCATCAATTTTGGGTAAAAAAAATTCATTAGCCACATACCCATCATATTGCCACTTTTTGGCCCATCATGACCTTGCACATACCCATGCTACAACCACCATGTCAGCCAAGAACAAAAAAAATGAACATACCAAGAAAAATTTTCAACCATGAGCACACTGATCAAAGCAGATGTACAAAAAGAATAGAAATTGATCTAGAAGCATCCACAAGCAACAAGAACTAACAAAGAAATATCTGAAGCAACATAAATTATCAAAAACACATAAAATTCAATCAGGAACACTGACATAGACCACAAAAATACTATCAGAACACAATTGTTCATAACATGATCAGATCTTCACACAGATCTCTAAAAATTTTGGTAGATGAACTAGATACTCTCAACATAAAACCCTTTAATTCACAACAACTTATCTTCAACGTACAAAACAAGACACCTTCATGATCTTCATAGTTCCACTGGCAACCTCGAACTCTCTCTTTTAACAATTTTCTCAATATCCTTGACATATACAACCTTCAATACATCAAATTCTAATAGTGTTGACATCAATGACAACCACATATAAACGACACAATCACAACATCCAACAGGGCCATGGTTTCTCAATAAGTCACCTTTTGCTTTGAAAAACTGGAATGCTAGATTTAATTTGGAGATGAACTCCTTTAACATCACCTTGGTTTGTGTTAGAATTCCTAGTCTTCTTATGGATTTTGAGGATGGGGAGAATTTCAAGGGGATTCCTAGTGCCTTTGGTTAGTTATTAACAATTGACTCCATGAATATTTTGAGAAGCACACTTGTCTTTGTAATATTTTGTGTGTACATTAGGCAAGATACAATTATTCCCTCTCAATTCTCTATTAAATCTAATTTGGGGGTTTGTAAGAAATCTTTGGGATTTGAAGCCTCTTCTTTTTCATTATTCAAATGTAAAAATATGGGGAGTTTGGAAAAAAAATGACCTAGTCTACAAATAGAAATATTGAAAAGGTTTAATAATAGACAGGGTTTTAAGGGATTAAAAATAAAGGGGCTCTTTGATGAGATTGTTTATGAAGTTGATCCTAATAAAAATGAGGATTCTTCAAAAAGAAATGAACTTCTATTCTATGACCCTTATAATAAGGCTCCTATTTGATCCTGAGATGGTGGAAGCATTGATGTGAGGATTAAGGTGACTAGTTTGATATAGGGTCTTAAGAAATTATTTCAAGATGTGTAGGGTAGCTTGGTGGAAGCCAATATAAAATTTTTGGAATCAAAAACATGTTTTACCTAAAGGTGCTAGGGGAGAGTATCCAACATCTTTCAAAAAGTGATATTGGGGATGAAGTTGGTATTTCACTCATAAAAGATACATATCCTAGAAAGGAAACTATTAATAAATTGTATGAGATCACCCAAACCTTTTCCCAATTGGGAAATTAGACTTATAGTGTGCTATTATTGGCCAAAGAAAAAGTGAGTAAGTTTCTAGCCACTTCTTCTAGAAATAAAATTTAAGAGGTCTCTTAGTCTAGAGTGATGACTAAGAATAAAATAGCAGTAGATTATTGTAATGAACCTAATAGCTCAAGAAAATGAACACAAAATATGCTAGAGATAGAAAGATTAATAAAGTTATTGACAATTGGGTTCAATAGATTCTTGTGGACATGTGCTCTAAGAGAACCCATAATTCTAAGAAATAAAAATATTGCCTTGGAACTTCAAATTGATAAATAACCCTTGCAAATAGGATCTTTTGACTAATCTTATTTGGGAGCATAAAATTGATATGTTACTAATTTTGGATACAAATATGAGCATGGAGAAAGTCTTGAAATTTAAAAGAAATATTTTCAAACACTATGATTTTCATGGCGTTAGTGCTACTAAGGCTTTAGGTGGAATTTCTACTTTACAGAACCTAAATATTGTGGTTGGATTGGCTTTGATGGAGGAGTAGCATCACATTGACATTGATTTTAATAACCTAAGAAATAATTTATCTTGAATAACTATGAATACTTATGCTCCTAATGTTTTTGATAAAGGGAAAAATGGGTTTTATAGGGACTCGAAACCATAGAGTTTACAAGAAAATGAAAAATAAACCATCAGAGTACCCAACAAAAGGAAGGTTGTGACAAAGAAAAAAGTAGAAAGGACAGCAGCCATGAACCAAGAACCAAAAAAAAGCCAACAAGAATCCAACATCCAACACAACCTAAACTAACCTAAAGACTTCAAAGTTTCAACAACCTTAGCTTCAAGGTTGCACATCTCCTGAGTTACCTTATTTAGGTCCTAGATCTCTTGAGGCGAAGAGTCTGTTTTTCTTTTTAGGTTTGCTCTAGTCCTTATCGAGGGGCCAAAATCCTCCTTCTTACCTTTATCCTTGTCAGCTTCTAGGTCCACAAATAGTGATCCATGATGAGTATTTTCCATCTTCCCCACCATTTCACTCAAGGTAGTAGCATTTTATTTGACAACTTTGTGGTTGTGCTCCATAACGGTTTTCATAGTATCCCTAATTTTTCCAATTTCCCTTTCAAGATGCTTGACCTTGTTCTCATTATCCTTCTTCATCTTGTCCATAAGCTCAACATTTCTTTGAAGGTGCTCAGTCAAATCCCTCTTCTCTTCCATAGTCCACAAAACACCAATAATATTCTGGAAAATTCCTTTAGCTTCCAATTCATCCATCTTGCTAGTGAGAGCCCTTTTTTTAAAATTGAGATCCTTAATCTCATGAAAAACCCATTTTATGATTTTGAAGTAGTCAACAGCCCCATTTCTGGCAATAGCCATATTATCATCAGGAAATTCCTGGTCCAGCTTGAAGTAGTGGTCATCATGATTGAGGTCTCTAGGGAATTTGGGCCTGTTCTCTCTATCAGTGGCTAGGTAATAGGTATAAGAGTCCTCAGTAGGATTGTGTTCATCATAGTTATCCTGCTGAGAATCCTCCAAATAAGAAACCAACTTATTCATAGGGGGTTCCCTCTTTCTTCTTTTTTCCTCCTGAGAAGTTCCCTAAGGGGTTTTCGCAGTGCAAAATTTTTTGTTCAAGGGGATTTTCTTAGGGGTTTTCTTATTTTTCTTTCTGGGGGAGGGAGATTCTTCCTCTTTCCACTCTGTATCAGAATCTTCATTATCCTCTGACGAGCTAGTCTCAGTATCATCTCCATCTGAGGCCGAAGCCGATAAGGGGTTAGACAGAGCTGGCATGTTTTTAAAGTGCTCATGAATAAGCCTAATAAGACTAGTATGTAGGATCAGATTCCTCTTAGGACTATTTCTATGTTCCTCAATACTATTATTCAAGGAACAGAGTAGATAGTGGGGAAAGGAAATCCTTACCTTATGCCAAAAATGATTAAGGAGGGAAAAGTTGTACCTGTAAACTCTGGTAAATTTTCCATCTAGAGTAATGTATTCCATGAGAATTCTGAGCACCTACCTCCATACCTTCTTGACCGTCCTAGAATCAAAGTAATTGGTAGAAAATTTTTCCAGTTCCTTCCTCTCCTTATCGGTTTTGGGGAATGCGAGAACAACTTCATCTGAAAACTTTCTATCATGATAGAACTTCACCCCCTCAGTCGAGAGACTAGTGATTTCCCCAATGAGCTCCTCATCCACCTTAACCTTCCTTCCTGAGAGAATAATTTCTCCTTTCTTTCAATGTTTAGTAAAATACACAATGACTTTATGCTCCTAATGCTAGGGTAGTGAGAAGGAAACTGTGTAATAATCCTAAATTTTTTAGAAGGATTCACTCTAGTAAAACATAGCCTATGATGAGAGATCTTTATATCATTCTTAGGGAGAATTAAAAGATTGTGGATCCAAATGTTTATGAAAATAATAAAGGACTTATTTTATTTTATTATTAATTTTTGTACTTAGATTTGAAACTTTAGGGGAGCCGATTTTACTTGATCTGATGCATGCATTGTTTTAACTCTTATTTACCTAAATTTTGGATTGCTCATTGAAATCTATTGATTGGTTGTCTAATTACTATTTCTCCTTGTTGGTCTTAACAAGCTTTTTTTGAGACCATTTCTCAATTATTTTCCATGTGGAACAATTCAAAAGAAATAAATACTTTCCTTTCAATTTTGAGGAGATGTGGAATCAACATCTTAACCTTAGGATATAGATTGTGGAATGGTGGAATATAAATGTCAATGGTTTAGTGATGTATTACATATATTAAAAAAACTCAACAATGTTAAGGGGAACATCAAAACATGAAAAAAATCATTTGGGAATATATTTATGAGAAAGAAAGAAGTTATAAAATAACTAGACATCATCTAGAAAGATACTCAATAAGGGGGTATGGAGCCTAAACTTTGAACAAGGATAATGATATTTTAACTGAGATTATTTTTTTATTTCTATCAACACTAGATATAGATCAAAATGAAATATTTAAAATGGACAACTTAGAGTAAGAATCCAAATCATAAAACTTATAAACTATTTTTTTATGAAATTAAATTCTTGTTGCACTTTGTGAAAGCGTATTTTCTTTGAATGGTAGAGATGTGCTACTTGCATGAATAACATAATGTTATATGTAAATTCAAGATCCTTGAAAATGGTTATGGATGGTGGATTTGTAGGTTTACAAGAAGGGTTATCAATAGTGAGATTTGATGAGAGATGGATTCAATCTAGATTTTGTTAGTTGGATGGTTTGTAGGGAAAATTAGGTCATCTTAGAATGAAACATCTAAGAACTGTAGTGCCTTTGGTGATTTTAATTCCTTCTAATTACTTCAAAGACACATACTATTATGCCATAAAGTGAAAACTGGCACAATTGATTTCCCTCATTAACTCTTCTAAGAAAAGCACATGCAAACTTAACCAGATTCAACACTTATGCACTGATTCAAATTACAGAACCAACCAACATGAAAGGCACACAAATTTACATGGGGAAAACCCTTTCAA
Source organism: Sequoia sempervirens (assembly GCA_007258455.2). NCBI lineage: Eukaryota > Viridiplantae > Streptophyta > Pinopsida > Cupressales > Cupressaceae > Sequoia > Sequoia sempervirens. The sequence continues at coordinate 264,009 of VDFB02027533.1, read as the reverse complement.
GTAAAGAAACCCCACATTCCAAAAGCCCAGATTGCCATTATATTATTCATGCAACAAAAAATAGTTACAAATACAATATCATGCTCTAAGCCTTTACGAAGCTACATCTTGTTCATCTTGTAGAAATATCTAACAACATAATATATCAAGATCCTCACTCTGTTACAATACTCTCAAAAAACATACAGTGTAGATCCATCTCCTCTAATCAGCATCTTGGCCTCACCAGCTAGCCTCACGGCCAGCCCAACCTTCACATTCTTCACTCTCTCACCTTCTGAATGTTTCCAGAATCATCATATAAATACAACATTCATTTTGCATTCCTTTAGGTCGAATAAAACAACTTTATGTCAAAGTACCGATTTACCAACCAATGGGCTAATAGGTAGTTACATCGTTATCAGGTAAATATAGCTATCGACCTCAGTTTTCAAATGTTGGTCCAATGAATCATTGATTCACAACAACAATGTGAAATCAACAAATGACTCCATGCCATGTGTCAGCACGTCACTCATTCATCATTGTTTGACCATCACATTATTCCACATCTACGTGTTGTTTCCAAGCTTAACCACTATACCGCAAGCCATATTATAAGCCTCTATGAGACTACAGTTTACCATTCTTCCAGACCACTGCTCTACCGCAGGGACCATCTACAGACCCTATGGGTCGACAGTAACAACACTGCACTACCACAACCCATCCTGCAAGCTCCCGCGGTATGGTGGTAACTATGCCACTGCTAACCATCCAGCGAGCTCCTATGGTATGGTTGTAACCACACCACCACTAACCATCCAACAAGCTCTTGCAGTATGGTAGTAACCACGCCACTGCAACCCAGTGTAAAGACACCCGCGGTATGGCAGTATCCACCATGCTACTACTAGCCATCTAGGAGACCCCTACGGTATGGTGGTGTACCGCACTACCATTAGACATTTGATAGGCTTTCGTGGTATGGTGGTATACATAGCACTACTACACCTCAGGGTATGTGTAGGATCATGATGGGCCAAAAAGTGGCGATATGATGGGTTTTTGTAGGGTATGTGGCTGACAACTTTTTCTTACCCAAAATTGATGAAACAAAAAGGGTTTTTAAAGGAGACTCTCAGCTTTCCACCAGTATAAATTATGCTTTACTTTGAATTTAATAAATAATTATTATTTATTTTCTATTTGAATTACAACTAAAGTCTTAATTGATAGGCCGATTGAAAAACATCTATAGCTTTCATATGGTATCATATTTTTTGAATTTGAAATATGTGTCACATTTTATGCTTTACATACTATAGGATTAAAAAAAAAGAATTGAATTTCATGAAGTTTTGACCAAGTTAAGGTGGTTAGACATACGAGTTTTTTTATTTTTTAAAAGTTGTAATAAAAAAATCATAATTAATTTATTACTTGGGAAAAAATTACAAAAAAATATGCATTAGATCGGGACATGAGTCCTCTACTTATATCTAAAATATTATAAAAAAATATTATCATTTTATTGTGGTTAGGGTGGTTAGATAGACACCTACTTCTTATTTTTTCCCTAAAATTTAAGTACTACTGTATTGAAATTTCAAATTTTCACCAAATAGATTTCAAAAAATAAAAATAAACCTAGTAGTTTAGAAACTACATTCAATTTGCTACAAATTTTATTCTTACATATTTTTGAAATAATATAGATAACTTATTCAAATTTTTACATCAAGCTGCCTAACTCTGATTTTTCTGAATTTTTTGCCACTTAAGGGCCTATTTTTTCCATGATGATCCTTTACATACCCCTCAGCTAGAAAGCTTCTTTAGTATGGTAGTATATTGTGCTACCACTCCTCTCTTACAAACTTCTAGCAGTACAACGGTACAAGTAGAATCCAACACTTTTAGAAGTCTGAGCAACAAGACTAGGGTTTCACCAGTGAGTTTGAGACACACATTCTCAATAATCTCCCACTTGACAAAGAACTCACTAAACCCCCTTCCAACCTTCTAAGTCACTGTACCATAGCCATTCATGCAATAATAAGAGTCTTGAATCATTTCTCTCATGATTCATCCAAGATGTCCACCAACTCAGGCAATAGTTTCATCCATCCACTATAGGACAAGAAACGAGCCAAGGCATATATGCACCAGTCTACAGAACAAAAACACCAGATCCAACTATTAATATCAAATACTATAACATGTTTCCACCACTTCACTGTGCTCACATGCTATATAGAAGCAATATCAACTTCAAATCCTCAAATAGAACACAACTATGAAGTCATTCTCTAGAAACAAGATAGAACATCAACTAGAATAGCAACTAGAAAACTAGATGCTCCCATCCAATTGATTAACCCATGCAACTGAAAATAACGCCCACAAAAAGTGCTAATTCATCCAA